>PVLD010015736.1:0-47478 GCA_004027595.1 Dinomys branickii
CCCTTTGTCAAATATTAGGTAGCTGAGTGGGTTTTTCATTATGGTTGCATCTTCCAGTCTGTTCCATTGATCCTCAGGTCTGTTTTTTAGCCAGTACCAGGTTGATTTTATTACAGTAGCTTTGTAGTATAATTTCAGGTCAGGGATTGTGATTCCACCTGACTTGTCCTTATTGCCCAGGATTGCTTTTGCTATTCTGCGTCTCTTCTTGTTCCAGATAAATTTAAGGCATATTTTCTCTAGATCTGTGAGGTATGCTAACGGTAGTTTAATGGGAATTGCATTGAATCTGTACAACATTTTGGTAATATGGCCATTTTCATAGTGTTAGTTCTTCCTAACCATGAGCAGGGTATGTTTTTCCATTTATTGAAATCTTCTTTGATCTCTTTTTTCAGAGTACTGTAGTTTTCACTGAATAAATCTTTCACATTCTTTGTTAGATTGATTCCTAAGTATTTCAATTTCTTGGCTGCTATTGTAAAAGTTATGGTTTCCTTAATTTCTCTCTCAGTCTGTTTGTTGTTCATGTATAGGAATGCTATTGATTTTTGGGTGTTGACTTTGTATCCGGCTACGCTGCTGAATTTGTCAATTAATTCCAGGAGTTTTCTTGTGGAGTTTTTGGGGTCCTCCATGTATAGTATCATGTCATCTGCAAATAGTGATAGTTTAACTTCTTCCTCTCCTATCCTTATTCCTTTTATTTCTCTCTCTTGTCTAATTGCTCTGGCTAATGCTTCCAAAACTATGTTGAATAGGAGTGGTGACAATGGACATCCTTGTCTTGTTCCTGACTTTAAAGTGAAAGTTTTCAGTTTTTGTCCATTTAGTATGATGTTGGCTGTTGGTTTGTCATAGATGGCTTTGATTAGATTGAGGTAGAGACCATCTATTCCTATTTTTTCTAAGGTTTTTAACATGAATGCATGTTGGACTTTATCGAAAGCCTTTTCTGCATCTATTGAGATGATCATGTGGTTTTTGTCTTTGGCTGTATTCATATGATGTATTACCTTAATTGATTTGCGAATATTGAACCATCCCTGCATTCCTGGAATGAATCCTACCTGGTCGTGGTGTATAATTTTTCTTATGATTCGCTGTAATCCATTTGCTGGTATTTTGTTGAGTATCTTTGCATCTATGTTCATTGGAGAGACTGGCCTATAGTTGTCTTTCTTGGTTGGATCTTTCTCTGGTTTTGGTATCAGTATAATACTTGCCTCCAGAAATGTGTTAGGGAGAGTTGCTTCGTTTTCAATTTCGTTGAAGAGTTTGAGGAGTGTTGGCATTAAATCTTCTCTGAATGTTTTATAGAATTCTGCTGTGAATCCATCAGGGCCTGGGCTTTTCTTTGTTGATAAGTTTTTAATGACGTTTTCAATCTCATTAATTGATATTGGGTTGTTCAGGATTTTTACGTCTTCCTGATTCAATTTTGGTATTGTGGACCTTTCTAGGAATCTGTCCATTTCTTCTGAATTTTCTATCGTATGGGAGTAAAGATTTTCAAGGTAGGTATTAATGATCGTGTGGATTTCTGTGGGATCTGTGGTTATTTCATCCTTTTTATTCCTTATTGCATGAATTTGAGATCTTTCCCTTCTTTTTTTGATAAGGTTGGCTAGGGGTTTATCAATTTTATTTATTCTTTCAAAGAACCAGCTCTTTGATTCACTTATTTTTTGTAGAGTTTTCTTCATCTCAATTGCATTAATTTCTGCCCTGAGTTTTATAATCTCCTCCCTTCTTTGGGCTTTTGGTTTGGCTTGTTGCTCTTTTTCTAAGAGTCTGAGATGTACCATTAGGCTATTTATTTGCTCTCTTTCTGTTTTCTTTGTATATGAGTTCATTGCTATAAATTTCCCTCTGAGGACTGCTTTTATTGTATCCCACAAATTCCTGTAGGTTGTACTTGCATTTTCATTTATTTGTAGGTATTTTTAAATTTCTTCTTTAATTTCTTGTGTGACTCATTGGTTATTCAGGGGGTTGTTGTCTAATTTCCAAACATTTATGCGGTTTTTGGAGTTATCTTTGTCATTAATTTTCAATTTCATTACACTGTGGTCAGATAATATGCATGGGATAACTTCAATTCTTTTGCATTTAGGTAGATATGCTTTATGGGCTAGAATGTGGTCAATTTTAGAGAAAGACCCATGTGCAGCTGAGAAAAATGTGTATTCTGATGTGGGGTGGAACACTCTGTATACATGTACTAAGTCCATTTGTTCACACTTTTGGTTCAGGTCTGTTATTTCTTTGCTGAGTTTCTGTCCAGTTGACCTGTCTTTTTGCATCAGAGGGGTGTTTAGGTCCCCTATTACAATAGTGTTATTAGTTATTTGATTTTTCACGTCTGTTAAGATTTGACTTGTAAAGTTTGGTGCTGCATTGTTTGGTGCATAAATGTTTAGGATTGTTACCTCTTCCTCTTGCAGCTTTCTCCCAGTTAGTAATGGCCTTCTTTATCTCTTTTGATTGTTTTTGGTTTGAAGTTTACATTGTCTGCAAACATAATAGCTACCCCTGCTTTTTTCTGGGGACCTGTTGCATGGAGAATTGTTTTCCATCCTTTAACTTTCAGCCTGTGGATTTCCTTTTGAATAAAATGTGTTTCCTGTATACAACATATCGTTGGATTGTGTTCCTTAATCCACTCCGCCAATCTTTTCCTTTTGACTGGTGAATTGAGGCCATTTACATTAATGGTTATAATGGTTATATGTTGGCTTATTCTAGTAATGTTATTTACTTGTTGTTGTTTTCCTTCTTTTGCTGTCTGTTTACTTACTTGTTCTGTTTGAGGGTTTATTTCTATTGTTGTTTTTGGAATTGTGGTCACTTTTTTCTCCGTCTAGAATATCTTTTAGTGCTTTTTGCAGTGCTGGTTTGGCACTCATGAAGTTCTTCAGTTGTTCTTTGTCGTGGAAATATTTTATTTCTCCATTGAATTTGAGGGATAGTTTTGCAGGATACATCAGTCTGGGTTGGAAGTTGTTTTGTCTCAGAATCTGTAATACCTCGCTCCAAACTCTTCTTGATTTCATGGTTTCCGTTGAGAAGTCTGCTGTGATTCTGATGGGCTTTCCTTTATAGGTGATCTGTTTCTTTTCTCTAGCAGCTTTTAATATTGTGTTCTTTTTCTGGATGTCTGGGATCTTGACTATTATATGTCTGTGTGTGATTTTGTTTGGGTTATGGCTCGTTGGGGTTCTATATGCCTCGATTAACTGTACTTCAGTATCTTTTACCATGTTTGGGAAATTTTCTGCTATTATTTCAGCAAATATTCTTTTTATATAATTTATGTTGTCTCCTGCTGTTTCACTAACTCCTATAACTTGAATATTATTTCTTTTGGCCTCATGTTGCAGCTGTTGGATTGATTTTTCTTGGATCCTTGATGACTTTATGAGATCCTTCCTTTCACACTCATCAGCTGCCATGCTGTCTTCAAGATCTGAAATTCTATCTTTGGCTCCATTTAAGCGGTTTTGCCAGCTTTCAATGGAAGTTTTGAATTCCTGGCAATCTCTTTGGATCTGTTTCATTCGTGGTAATTCATTCCTAAATTGCTTTTGTAACGTTTCCATTTGTTTCCTATTTTCTTCTATTCTTTTATCTATTTCTTCTCTGTGTGTGCAGAACATTTCTTCCATTATGGTTTTCAGTTCATTTTTTGTCTGAGAGAATATTTTTACTTTAATCTCTTTTGTGGCCTGATGGAGTTGTTTCTTTACTTCGGATGTGATCATTTCCAAGATTGCAGGTATGTGACTAATCTCTGCTTTAATCTGTTCTATGGCCTGATGGAGTTGTTTCATTACTTCGGATGTAATTGTTTCATAAATTGCAGGTATATGGCTTATTTCTGCTTTAATCTCTTCTATGGCCTGTTGGAGATGTTTCTTTATTTCGAATGCAATCATTTCAGAACTTGCAGGTGTGTGGCTTCCTGGTTCCCCTATATCCTCGCATCTAGGACTTGTTCTGGGTGGGGTTGAGTTCTGAGACTGCATTTTGTTCTTCTGTCTTCCCATTTTTGGATATCAGATTCAAACTATTGAGCTATAAATTACCCAGGCAGTTCACCAGGCAAAGGTCCTTTGCAAAGACTGCTCCAATGGCTCTTTCTCTTTGGAGGAATGTCCCTTAATCTTTCTGCTAAGAGTTCCACTCAAAAGGCTGCTTAGATGCTGGTTTGTGGGTTGAGCTACTCCCTACCCAGAGACCTGGCCAGGCCTGTAAACAGCTCCCCTGCCCGCCCAGGGATCCCTGCAGTCATGGGGGCCGAGCTCCTCCCTGACTCAGTGATCCAGTGGGTCGCAGCGCGCAATCAGCTCACCTGTCTCAGAATCCGTGCAGGCAGGAAGGTCCCAAAGTGCTGATATTTCGTGCTTCGCCTGTGATCTGCCGCTCCCCGGAACTTCTCTGTCTCCTCGGCGCTCTCGCAGGGGTCGCCGATTGCAGCTGCCACAGTGCCCGTGGGCTGCAGGCCGAGGAGGGTGCCAGCAGCGGGGACAGGGACCGGAGCAGGACCCCGGTCCTCAGCCCGGATTAGTGCAACCTGCCCAAGGAGCATGGGCTCCGAGTCTGCCCCACGCTGCAGCCGCCAAAAAGCCAATTTGTGGCTGCAGCTGCCGGCAAGCCGCTCAGGGTTGGGAGGCGGGAGGGTCTGGCCCACTGTGGGCACCCTCAGGGCGCGCGGACCCGGTTGAGCTGCTGCCTGCGCTCCGTGCCCAGCACCTGAGGCGCCCAGCGCTATGGGCCCACCCGCGCTGTGGCCCAGGCAGCGCAGAGGAACATGTTCAGTTTGAACTTCGTGGCTGTGGTCCCGGCAGTTGCATGCGCCGAGCCTGTCTCGAGCTGGAGCTCTCTATCAGGGAGGATCTTTGTTTTGCTGCTCACCTGGTCGCCATCTTCCTGGAAGTCCTTACTCTTCCTAAGATAGAGTTTTGTGTGTCAGCAACATGGAGAAAAAGAATACATTTTGGTGGGAATGACCTGCAGAAGAAAACTTACAGGATGATACTGTTTTTATACTATGTGAAAACATACACAAATATACATTTTTTCAAATATATAAGTAAAGGCAGAGGAATGATAAGTACCTATTTCAGAAGAGTGTTTCCTTTTGAGGTGGGAGCAGTAGAGAGTAAAAGAAGTAGGGTGCGGTAGGGGCACAGAGTCTTCAGCTCTGTTGGTAAAGTTTATTTTATGGGCAGGGGCACGAGTTCATGCTTATTTTGCTTATTCATGTTATGATCAGTTGTTTTTGGAGGTCAACATGTTTTAATAGTAAATATAAAAAGGAAGCAGTTTCAAAGATGCAGGTTTGAAATTTGGCTTTCACACTCCGTTGTTTACAGGCAGACAACTTGACCACTCTGTGGCTTTATGTTTGAAAGGAACAGAAACCTCCTCAAACGGATGCTAGTGACTGTAAGAATGTGAACACTGAGTGGAAAGATCCACTGAAAAGAAGTCCTTCTCAGCATCTGTCCTATTTCTATTTCTCTCCAGAGGGACTCCCTCTGTCTGCTCTCTCTACCTGAATCATGACTGCTTGGCTTCCACTTCCTAATTCCAAAAGTCTTGTTCTGAATTTCAAGCAGGTGAATCTCTGCGGCCTCAGCTAAGGATGAGCTATCTCTGCACTGAGGATTTGGACTCACGGTCCCATCAGCTGTGGATGGCTGCTCTCATGGGAGGAGGAAGGAGGTACATACTGCTTGTGTTAGGGTTTCCCAGAGAAGCAGAAACAACACACACACACACACACACACACACACACGGCCATGAGATGCTTCACTATAGTGGTGTGCTCTGAGAAATGCATTGTTAGGCAATTTTATCATTGTGCAAACCTCAAGGAGCATACTTACACAAAGTGAGACAGCTCTGACATCGCTAGGTGATATAATCTTATGGAACTCCCATCATGTATGCATCCATCATGGAGTGAAAGCTTCTTATACGACACTTGACTGAATATACCTAGTGTAAATATGTACATACATACATATATACATACACAAAGGTGTCTCATAGATACTGGAGACTGTAAATGGAGGCAGATTCACAGGTAAGAGGACAGTCATGGACAACCCTCCCTAAATACATCTCGGGACAGATACTGTTTCCTCGTAGTGATTTTATATAGCCGAGTTAGAATATCACTGAAACCAAGGCTTGGTGTTAGGAGGCATTTGGCATACACTCTGCACCCTTCCCTCCTGGGAGTTGCATTGGTACATTTTCCATCCAAGGTTATGAGGATGAACAGCAAAAAGGGTTGAGAGTCAAACTTCTAGAGCTCAGCAAATATCCTAAGTATATTCCTTCACCTACCCATTCTTCAATAAATAACGAACAGTAGAAAAGAACTAGAGCTCAGATTCTGCCTTCATCCCTCACTCTCTGCCCGTGGAACTGCTCTTCTCTTGCCACAGGTTTCTTATTTGTAAAACAACAATGACAATAGTCTCTCTCCGACAGGGTTCTTGGGAGGGATAAATGAGATGATTTAAGTGATATGCTTTGTTGGTGCCCAACACACATAAAACACTCCACTGTTGAACCATTATTGTTACTGTTATCGATAGACTTGGGAATCAGAAAAAAATTCCTGGATACAGAATTCAGATGTTGATGAAATTTGGCCCCTCCAGTCATAGGCCACCAAATCAACCAGAGACATTTTATTGGAAATGTCTTGGCCAGGCTGCAAACCCGTAACTCAGTCCAACACTCATTTAATTATGGACCTCTATGTGAGCTCGGTTCTCACTGTCCAATTTTAATGCTTATCAAGAAGCAAATATCCTCCTTTTCTCCTGTGTTTAAGCCAGACTGACTTACCTGTCATTCCTGTGAGTTTATAAAGAAAAGCTTCAAAGACTGGTTGGTAAAATATACAGTAGATAAATCCATTAGAATACTGTGCGATAATTGCTATGCAGTACCATCATTATTGTTATGGCTACTGCTATGATTTTTGTTGTTCTTTTGCAGTGCCCAGAGGAACCCAGGACCCATTCACGCTAGGCAAGAGCCCTACCACTGAGCCACACTCCCAGCTCTGCTATTACTATTATTACGTTCTCTCCATGTCTTAGGAACTGCCTTTTCTGCTTTTATTTTTTCAGAAACCATTTCATTCCCCAGGTTTGGGATGCCCAGGATTTAGTGCTCACTGTCTTGCTAACATGTGGGCACTGTTTCCTGTTGCCTGGCTGCCTTTGTGGCTCCCGTGTTGCTTTATGTCTTGGCTCCTGTTCCCAGCAGTGTAGAACTGTCTCTTCTTCCAGTTACCTGAACAAAGGGCTTGAGTCTTTTATGGGGGAGGGGCACGGGGCTTTGGACACACAAACAAATCAGAAGATCAGATACCTATGAGCTTGCTTTCACTGAAGATGAGAGATGTTCCTCAAAACTGGCCTCCCCAAGGCAGGTACTCAAAGAGGTTAATTTCTAGGAAGGTTCCTGGAGATACAATTTACCATCTTTTCTCCAAAATGCAATGTAGAGCAGATAGCCCTGGCAAATTAGAGTGACCTACACTTGTGCCAGACTTTTCTGCCTTCTTATCAGAGGGTTGCTGGGCATTTAAAATACCCCCCCCCCCAGGCTGTTTTGTATGGCACCCCCTCCAAAAGCAATGACGTGTTTGATACCACCCAGACTCCAAAGTAATATTCACTGTACAGTTCCTCCCTGCCCCCAAAAGCAAGTTATTTGCCAGATCCCAAATGGTCTGAGGTTGATGGATGGTGGGTGATTTCTACATCAGCACACCTTGGAGCCCCAGAGCTAACCCTCTGACAGCTTTAGCATAAAAGATTTACATTTATGTTACGAGGGCCACACAAGAATAATAATTTTAAGATACATTGCCTTGGCTTCTGGTGCACCCTGGGAAATCTCACAGCGGCAGGAGCCGAGGCACGCTGTAATTACAAAATGGCAGTGCAGGAGAGGGTTTAGAGACAAGCAGCTAGAGACCACAGCCATCTGCATGCCTTGGCGGACTGAAATTACAGTAATATATGAAGACATTACCTGAAAAACCCGGCACCATTTAAATGATTTACTCTTCAGCCCCAGCAAGCTTTAATTTAAGGATAAAGTCATTCAGAAAGCTAATCTGATAGGGGAGGCATTATTTCACACAGTTAAGTTAATTTACAGTAGCTGATTGTTGTGGTTGCTTTTGGTATTATTATCTTCTTACAAACAGCTGATCTGCCAGACAGAAGCAATATACTGCTTAACACAGTGTCTTAATTCAGCAGGCGAGCTATCTGTGATAAAGGTTTGTGTATAAGCAATAATAGGAAAGTCATTTTGAGGCCATGCTGATAACACCGAGGAGAAATATTTTAAGGGGGAAAATGCACAATTAAATAAACAAATGAATAAACCAGCCCTACCCTCTTGGGTCCGTTTGTCTAGAATCACGGTCCTGAGCGGTCTTTTCCTTTGGCGCGACCCTCCCTTCTCTCCTTGGTGGTCTTTGCATGTTTGGTACAATTTGTCTCTGAGACTGACAGCAACTCTCTTCCTGTTACCACACTGATTGCGCTGCTGTGCCTTTGAGGAGACCGCATTTTGGGATCCCTGTGAACTTAGCTACCCTCTTAGCTATCTGTTTTCTAAGGACAAAGTGAGCATTGAGATTTGCCTTTAATGAGTTTTCTCATCCTTGAAGGACCCAGGATGCGTTCAGTAATGGATGTTGGGATAGAAAGAAGAATCAGGAAGTGGATGTTTGAAAGGCAGTGAGTGAACAGAAGAGGTGGTAGATGAAATTGGAGACTTTGAGAGGGTTCTACGCAAACTGGCTTGTCTGCTTTGCAAAATTAGGGAGGAGTGGTTGCCTTTTACAGCAACTCAGGAGGCGGAGATGATGCAAGAGCTCGATTAGCATGAGCAGGGACATTCATCTAGTGGATTTGCCTCCATGTGCACAGGGGTGTTGTCTTCACAGATGGGCAGTCTCCTGTCACCTCAGGCGTTTACCCTAATAGGAGAAGCACAGCTTTGGGAAAATTGGTAAGGAAATGTGGCCCCCAAATCATGGCGTCATTTGCCAATGGTCTAAGAAAGGACTTCAGAGGACAAGCAGTGGTTAGAAAGGACCAGAAAAACAAACAAACAAACAAACAAAAAAAACAATCACAGATTCATACAAATGAAAGGAGCTTAGTGCGTTCCACTCTTAAGTGGCCATTGCTTCTTGAATCCTCATTATGGGCTGGTACAGTAATACATAGATATGATGCCATTTTATCCCAAGTTTACAGAGGACTATTGAAGAATTCAGGAGTGTCCATGGCACCCATCAAAAGTGTGCAGAAGTCCCCTCATTAATGAGCCATATGATGTGGCCTCCAGAGGGGCCCTCAGAAATCTCCAGCTCCTGGGGGGGGGTCAGACCTCTGTATAATGCCCTCCTAGACTGGGAGTTACAGCTCGGAAAAACCTAATTCAAACAAGCAAGAACCAAATTTTTAGCTTGTTCACGGATGTCACCCAACACTAAGCACATTCTGTAGTATCACAGAGCCACTAAAGAGTCTTGGAACAGATGACTGAGTAAATAAGTGCATAAATAAGCAAAAGCAAATGGATTTCCTTAGCTACACGATGAAAGCAAAATGCCTTACAGAAATGTCGGGAGGTGTTCATGAGTAAACGTTTGCCACCGTTGGAGAGACCTCAGAAGATACGGTCTTGCCTCCCTCTGTGTCTGTGTAGCTGGGTGGTCTCTGCCTATTCTCTCTGTTTTTCCCCACTGACTCCACTTTATGATGCTTTGGAGAATAACATTGCATTTTCTGAATATTTTTATGTGTGAGCCAGTGGGAATGTTGGTATTGCATCACACAATTTATTCCTCATTTGATTTTTCTTTTCATTCCCAAGTTCCACCCCAGTGAGATCATCAGAGATGAATTCTCTTCAGCTTAGCTCTGGACTCTGCTTTCACCTGCTTCTGAATTTAAATCTTTCCCCACAATCACTCCCAGGATCTTCTCTTTTCCTTATTAGGTGTGGTGCCAGGACTCTTGCTTCTAAACTCTGACAGGGGTATCAGATAGTGTCAAAGAAAGCCATTTCCCCCCTAAGGTATCCTCATTCTTTCTACTAAAAAGCTTCATCCAATTACCCAGATCATCTAGCACAGGGTCTGGCACATGTTACATATGCATTAAAACAAATTCCTTCATCCCACAAATGGAGGCATAGGCTAAAAAGACAAATAATTAAATATCAAGCCAAACTAACACAGATATTAAAGAAAGAGCCAGAGGACAATGGGGGACTCTCCCACCTGTCTGAGCGAGGGGAAGTCCATTGCTTCCTTTGTTTGTGATCCATTGTCATGCATCCCTATATGATTTCCATCCTTGGGGCTTCTGACTTTAAAATAAGATTGGATTTCATTTTAAACACCTTCTTTGCTTTTCAGGAGACAGATGGATTTGGGGGAAGAAAAGCCAAAGAAAAGCACTCAGACTTCAGGGCAGAGATCCTGGCACATAAATTCTGAGGGTGCTTAATTCTCTGGGTTGACTGCTAGTTGGTTTTAATCACTGGCCTAATTACCTGCAAAAGGTAAGACAAGCATCTGACATAGCTTGGGGAACTTAAAATGACAAACCTCATCCTAGAAGAAATATGTTCTCCTTTTGGGGGAAGGCGTAAGTCCTTTCTCCTAGAAGGTGTCAACCAGCATATACCATTTTCCAGAAACTGTTTTTTAATCAATAATCTGTATTAGACTGTAAGCTCTATGATGGGTTGGCATATAAACCATGGTTTCCCCAGGGCCTGACCCTGTTCCTGGAATATAGGGACCATTCAGTTCTCCCTACACCCAAGCACATCTCTATAGTCATAGGTCCAAGGTTCATAAAAGGATGTACTTGTCAATCCCTGACTTCCTGTTCCCCGTCGTATCACTCCAAAAATTCTCCAAGCCACATCATCTGGCATTCTGACAGTCTTATTCATCTGTAAGACTGTGATTGTCCCATCAGATGAGTTCTATTAAGTAGGGGACCCTAATACATTCAGAAGCACCAACTTCTGTTCCATATACCACATCCTTTTGACAAGGGTGAAGTGGATTAATTAACGGGGTGGGTCTATCTTCCACCCAGCTGTCTTGTGCTGCAATGGAGACCAAGAAAAATCCATTAGATTATACTGAGAGATAGCTGAAAGAAAGTTTAGATTAAGTTTATCTTTCGAGGCAATTTTATTAGATAGATTAAGTTTCTGTTCATCTCTCCAAAGACCGTAGTAATAACTGGTGTCATGACTTTCAAATCTTTTGGACTGCAGAGGGTAATCAAACATGGTTGTCTTTTTATCCCTCTCTTTTACTTCTTAGTATTCTACAATCCTGCCTCACTCTTCTGTCAGAGGGATGGCATTAAGGGGATCAATGTTGACAAGTGATAGTACAAATTATGTAATGCTGATGACATTTCACTGTCTCCTTTTGATCTGCAATTCCCACTCTCAATCACTCCTTTTTCTATAATAAGTATTGAAAGAGAAAGGCAGCCCTGCATGCCATTGGCTGTCCTCCCTGAGCCCCAGGGGTGAAGCAGGGTGAATTTGAAGTGTACAGGAGCTTTCTGAATTAGATGTGGGGCCTGGGAAGATGGCCTGACTGACAGAAGGGGAAATTGAGGTCATCTTCCTACAACAGGCCTTTGGCAGCTGCCACTTGGGACCACGTTGCTATAGTCCCATGAAATATTTGACATGTTAGACCCATGCTGGCAATGAGCTTTCTATTCCAAGCATATACCCTTTGACTTCTCCTCCATGGGGGATTCTACCCTTCCTTTTGGAGGAGTTGAGGGAGGGTAATTTAAAAGAAAGAACTGAGCTAGCTTTGTAAGAGGAGTGGAAGACTAGGATGCCAGATTCAAAGGGCTAGATTTCCTGGAGGAGGTAGTACTAAGTTTTGGGACCAAGAAACAAGAGATAAAAAAGAAGAAATATGTTAAAAGTATAGAGAAGGAATTTTGGGAGGAAGAGGAACACATCTTCCTTTGTCATAATGTTTCCTTTCTATGGAAGAATATCTGTTATTGTAACACCCTTGGACTTTTTTCTTGTTCTTGCTGTGCATGGCTCCTATCAGATCTAAAGAAAAATGGCTCTTCATAGAGACATGGACTCTGAATTGAGATAGATATGTCACTTTCTAGTTGTGATCTCAGATCCTGGTTTTATTTTAATGAATCTCAGTTTTATCATTGGTCTAATAAAAACGATAGCGCTAATTCTGTGGGAATGCTCGAACTCATGAAATACCCAGACTCTTTCACCTTATTAAGTACTTACTAATAAGGGGAATTTATAAAACTTTATGAAAACGCCACTGTGGAGTAAAATTTGGTCTTGGACTTCATCTGGTTTCCATGACATATGTCATATGTCTGATGAAACCCTTCCTGGTGCTTTTAGACTAATGGACTTTGCCTTCATGTTCAACCCTAAAAGGGCCAGGATCATGGGTGAGTTGGATGGGATTTGATATCGTTAGTATGGTGTACTTACCTAACTCTTGCCATACATGTTTTGTTTCACACAGAGTTATTAATCACATACTATGTGTTAGATACTGGAGGATTTAATGGATAACAACATATAGAAAGACTTGCTTGCTAAAAAATTGTATTTTCATTGGTGGGACTGGCTCTGCTTAATTCATGTTGCTATTTTCTTGACCTATCATGCTATCTGGGACACATGGCATACTCCAATTATGGTGAATAAATGTGATGAACTACTTATACCTTCCCTAACCACTAACACAGACTTGCTACTGGGAAAATTTCTTAAAACATGAGCAAATACTATCACTCAAGACCAGCAGTCAAAGCCAGGGGGAAGAAATAGGATTCCAGACCCCATTTCACTATGAGGTATTCCTTAGAATATAAAATAAAAACAAATGGAATTTTATTAATCCATTTTTGCCTACAGCCTGGAAGAGTCCTTATGTCAAAAATCCCCGCCTCTAAATTATGCTTTGTCTTCCCATTATAAATTTTATTAACCACTGTTTTATTAGCAATCTTATTACAGTTGATCTGCACATGAATAGAAACAATTTACAAATGATCAGGGTTGGATTAGAGAAACCATAAACTCAATGCAAATTGTTACAAATTATTTACTGGCTTAGCACAAATCTGCATATAGATTGAGGAAGTCAATCAGAATGGTACCTTCAGGTATTCTTCACAAGATATGATCATGAAGATAGTTGCAGACTGGTATGCGTCGTGCAGAATAGAAATGAAAATAAATAGGTTCATTTGTCAGATACACTTAGGTGTGCATCTTCTCATTTAATCAGAATTTTCGAGCCCAGGATATCTGAGGAAATTGAAAAAGGGTAAGGAAGGGGTGGATGGCTGGAAGCAGATTTCCAATAAATATAAGGTCAAGAATCAGGGACATATAAAGGGAGTTTTTGAAAAACAAAATGTGAAATCATTGATCTGACACATTAGGGGATTGCAGTTGTTGTGTCTCATTAATCTTCCAGCCACATTTTGAAAGAGGGAGGATCAGTTTCTGTTTCTCAGGTGAGAGAACTGAGGCTTCATAATGTGGCCGGAATCATGCTAACGTTAGTATTTGGAACTGAAACGTCTGCCTCCATGTCTGTGACTCCAGCGATGAGACTGTTGGCTGTATCCTTGAAACTGCTCTTCTGAGGGATGTGGGTTCTTTGAAGTCCCAACTCTTTGCCAGAGCACAAGAGTTGAAATAACCTTGCATTTTCCTTGACTTCTTAGCTGAGGAAGTAGTATGGTTTAATACCAAGACCCCCTGGTTGTTACCTGGAGGGGTATCTAACTTGCTGTGAGGTCACGGAGAACTTTTTTTTTTTACCCTTCTCTGAGACATGGTTTAGTGAGGGGGTGGGGACTAAGTTTCTCCAAAGTCTTTACAAGTTTTTGGAGTTTTAAGTCCAGGACACAAGGATGTGACAGTGGTATGTGCACCCCACAAACAAGTACCAAGCCAGCCAAGTGAAGAGCGGAGGAAGCTGAGGTTCCCCTTTTGGTATAGAATTGTTTACCCTACCAGCATTCTACAACTCAGATTGCTTTTAATTATTAGTGACACAAATTTTGTTCCATGGGTGTGGGGGTTTTAAGAGAGATGGGCATGTTTACTATTAAATCTCAACAATTAATGGTGACACTTCGTTGCAGGATTTTCATGTACAGAGACAGGACACTGAGGCCTTTTTGCAAGGAAGCAGTTTTATTGCTGCCTGCACTGACTCGGCTAATTCCTATCCAAAGGCTGAATGCTGAACATGGTGTAGTCGCACACTTTTGTACAATATTTGTGTCTTTGTGTCCCTTGCATGGGCATACATTAACATTTTACAGTCTGGTTGGGTATGATTTTTATTACAGAGTTACATCAGAACTACACAGGCATACACAGAGGCTGGAATTGTTACGTTGTAAAAAAGTTCCACACTCCTGGGAGGGACCCTACCACAACTCCATTAAATGAGAAAGTTTTTTGAGAAAGGTTTGATGATTCAGGGCCCTTTGATTCTCAGAGCTCTGAAAAATTGGCTACAAGAGTAGTTATTTATTATTTGACATTTCATGGCCAGCACCATGGAATTTCAGGGGTAGGAGTGGAGCTAGGGTCAAAACTATTGGACCTTTGCCAAAAAGAATATGTTTTGCTCTACTCTCTTCATGTGGTGTCAAACTAGGGGACATTCTCTGCTTTCAACCCCCTTTCTAGACGTGGGACCCCTATCACTGCATGTGAAAAATGGGCTAGTCGTAACGTGAACAGTAATAAGAGCCACATATTTTAGATGGTAACCATGGGTCATGAAGGGGCTCAGAGCCCTGTGTGCTTTATTTTATTGAATGCTCAAAACAGGAAAGAGATCTGGTAGTTTGCTATCACCCAATTTTACAGAAAAAAAGAAATGAGTATTTGGATGGTACAACGATTTGCCTAATTCCATATATGAGCTGGGAGAGAGAGATGAGGCTATCTCTGTTCTGACTCTAAAATCTACATTCTGAACCAGTAAACTATACTAATCTTATGAGGTTGAGATATCTAGGACTAGACCAATTAGTCTTCCTAGATATTTTCCATCTCAAAGATATAATTATTAAATTCCTAGAGTTCAGCAGGTTCTTAGGGAGCATCTGGTCCAACATCCTACACTGCAGATGAAGAAAGTTGGTAATGAAAGGGACTTATACTCACACATGCAGATGTGGATATTGTTCATAAGAGTGGAAGCAACTGGAGAATGGCCAGAAAGGAAATAGTGACTCTTCTGCTATGCAGAGCTTGACACACAGTTAGTAAGAATATTGTGCCCTACACCACTTTAGGGGTGCCATTTTGTTGACCCTGTGGGTTGAACTGGCCGCTGCTGTGTTAAATAAGGCTAGTGCATTGTTCTATCTTCCTACAATTTTATTTCAAAGACTGAAAGGAGCTAGCATTCCTTTTTCTTCTGTTATTTTCCTAAAAGAGAAGCTGAGCGCTTGCAGAGACCAGGTTTCTGGCATCAATGCCTTTGGAGGATGCTAGCAAATCAATCAGGGGCTGCACTGTAAATGCTTGGCATAGATTTTCTTTTCTTCCTCTTCATTCTTTGTGTGGGTTATGTATGGGTGTGCATGCATGCGTGTGCGCACGCGTCTGTGAGGTATGTGTGTATGCATAGGCCACGTTAGTGCTTTTCCACCAGCAAAGGTCTCAGAAGAGCGATGTAATTAACTAGCAGCAATATACTGTGGATGCAGGCTTGCTTTGTACATGGATCTTTTCTCTCATTCCATTAACAATTGCCCCACCAGCTCTGCGCTTTGCATTCATTAAACATCCCTGCACTGGGAGTGTTTCAGAGCCTGCTGACAAGGTCCCCCCAAGAATGTGATCCAGAGTTTGGAGTCCACAAGGGATTTCCATACAGCTGTTAGCAATCTTCTAGGCTGCTTTGAGGTTATGCAGAATGAACTTAGGAAAGTCAATAGGACCTCTGCTGGGACTCTCGTGGTGATACTGGTGGCTAAGACTTTATTCCTCTCAGAATGCTCAGCCAAGGGCCTCAGGAATTGAATTCAGATAAAATTGAAAGGTAAACTAATTATAGTGGGGCCATTTGTGCTTTTGTGGTTTGGCTTATGTCAGCATTTCCTGACTACACCAAGCTCTTTGGGGATTTCAAAATCTGCTTTAAATGTCTTTTTCTACCCTTATTATTATTCTCCCTACTTTTGAACCTAGTGCCTTTACAGGTTCTGATATTTAGACAAATGGATTTTATTGCCACTCTTATCATGTGCTGCTCAGGTGAACATTTATCTGTTATACACATGCACACACATGTACACACACACAAAGATCCAAATATATAGATAATTTATTTGATCCAGATGGTTTTAGTTGTAAGTGACAGAAACCCAAATCAACCGATCCAAAGGAAATTCAGAGATCTGTGATAGTGAGAAATCTAAGGGTGCATATGATTTCACGTTGACCCTAGGACTTGAATGTGTTTCTCTGGCTCCCCAGCCCTCCCTCCTCTTGTTCAACCCATTATGTTTCTTTATAGAGGAGGTCACTCCATGGTAGGAAAGACTGCAGCTAGTAGCTATGGAGTAGATATTGTCCTTTTCTCAACATTAATTTCGGGGAAATGATTAGTCTTGCTTGCAATCATGTGTCCAGTCCAGAGCCCATCACAGCAGCTGTGGGAGGGATTAGGAGTTAGAATGGTGACCAGCAGACTATCAGCCCACAGAAAGTGGGGGACCAGGACTCTAGCTGCTTATTGGTGGTGTGAAATGCAACACTTTTACCCCCACAGTTTTCAGTTTATCCATCTGCAGAGAAGGTGGCATCTCAAGGGACAACGAAGGATTACATAAAATAGTGATGTGTGCAATAACCACTTCTACAGAGCTAACCACTTGTGGTAGACACTGGACACCTAAGGAGGCATTTTGTTATGTCAACCAGAGAATGTGCCATAGAATGTAAGCAAAAAGCCAGCTGCTTTTGTATGTTTGAAAAAGAAGCAGGGCCAGAGGACTACCCAGAGTCTTTAGCAAGAATATCCCCAAACCAGATGCCAAACCGGGTCATGGATCCTTTGAGGATAACAGTTTTTCCCCAGGATCCAGTTATAGAAGCATTCTGAGACTTGGTGGACTTGGAAGGGGGACCAGCGGATGGAGGCAGCATGGAGGGAGGGAGATGAGGGAAAAGGGAAGTCAAAAGGTCAGGATGAGATTCATCCATGGACCAGTGTCCCACAACAAAAACTTTCATTATGTATCACAAAGCATGCTCCCTGTGCTCTACAGTCTAAGGCTCATGAAAAGTGCACCAGGAATCTTTGTACCTGGTTTTCCTTGTTTGGGCTCCTTCTTTTTTTATTTAAATTTTTCTTTCATAAATTTTGCTGTAACATGATAGTATTGAATTAGTAAATTCTAGAGTGAAAGGCAGTCAGAAGATTTAATATGGGGTGTTGTTGAGGTTATAACATGAGGATTTTCATCAGGGCAAACTTCTCAGACTTTAGTACTACTTTATCCAAGTAGTTGGCTAATTTTTAATTTTCTGGAAAGACTATCTTTCTTTGCTTTGGCTACCAGGAAACTCAAAGTCAAATGCTAGTCTTACTTCTAGCATGTGTGCAAAACTTTTGTTATGTAGTTTGTGTGCGTATGACATTATTTGTGAGGTTATCCTTGCTTTCCACTTCTTATATTACCTTAAGTCTGCAGTTTAAAATTCTGTATATTAATCTTGTTTATTTCTGTAGATGATTCAGATCCTTATGGGGTTTGGATAAGGCTTCTAAAGTGAAAACATAAAAATAAGACCTGCAGGTGGGATCTCAGGGGCCTCTTTCTATAAAGATAATGTTGGCTGTGCTAATGCCCTTTTTCCTTCACTGCTAATGTCTTGGCTCTGCTTGGAACCACTTGTTCAATTACAGTGCCAAGCTCCTGTTTTACAAGGCTTCCTTTGAGCACATCTAATCAGGAGCAGCTCTTCACTGCAGTCTCTTTGTTCACTGACTGGAACCTTGAATGCCTTGCTTTGCCTAATAAATAACCCAGGGCTTCAAACTTGGCCTTAGTCTTTATTCAGAAAATGGAACTGGAGAAACTCTATAGCATACTCAGAGCCAAGGCCTTTGGAAGGTCAGGTATCTCTCAGGCAGTCCAGAAAGGTTGTATATTGTTCCATTTCCTCCCACATTTATTGGGCATTTTTTTCTTAAAATCCTCTGTGCTTGCCCCTATGTTGGCATGGGGGCAGTGGGCAGATTGAATGATGTAGGGAATACAAGGTGACTTATTACTCCTAGGTACAGCCTAAAAAGTCTGCCTGTGATGTGCTGGCTTGGGTTCAGCCTAACTAACCTAGGAACCCTGGATTTCTTTCATTCCCCTATACTTTTTCCTTTCCATAGTAGAAGGCAGCTTTCAAAGGGAGATGAGTGAGCCACATCTGCCAGAAAAAGGGTGAAATCTGTGACGAACCGCATGTTGGCTTCAACCCTGGGTTCAAATCCTAGTGCCATTGTTAGGAGCTGAGTTATGACCTTGGATGAGTTATATTTCATCTCCAAGTTCCAATTTTTCCATCTGTGAAGTAGGGACATTCTTAGACTTGGTGGAGATGGGAAGGAGTTCTGGGATGGAGCAAGAGGGCGGGAAGGAGAGAAGGGAAAAAGGAAGTGAAAAGGTAAAGATGAGATATGTATATGGGCCAATATCCCACAGTGAATATATTTATTATGTATCACAAGCAAACAAATCCTCCCAATAGTTCCCTTAGTATTATTGTAAAATGAACTGAGACCACATCTTGCTGTAGACTGAGTATTTGGATCCGTTCAAAGTCATCTGTTGAAATCCGATTCCTACTGTGATGATTTCTGGAGGTAGGGGCTTCAGGAGACCATGAGGGCGGAATAGAATTAGTGCCCTTGTGAAAGGATTCTCTCTCTCCTTTCACTGTGGGAAGACGCAGTGAAAAACTGGCTTTATGTGAACAAGAATGTGGGTCCTCATGTGATCCTGAACCTGCCAGTGCCTTGATCTTGGACTTCCAGCCTCCAGAACTGTGGAGAGTACATTTTTCTTTAAAAGCCACTCAGTCTATGATATTTTGTTACAGCAACTCAAACAGACTGAGACATCCCTCTGTTCCTTGCCAGCCCCTACCTATGTGGCTTTCTCTAGGTTTAGGCGATGTCTCTTGTGGGACGGCTGCCTAAGTTTCCTAAGTCCTCATCAGCCTCTGCATCTTTTGCTCATCTTGTCATAGTTGCAGTTTTACATCTGCTTGTATTACTGTTTGATGTTTGACTCTCTCAGAGTCAGCACCGAGGAGACAGGGGCTGGATTCACTTCCTGTGGCCCAGTGTCCTTGCAGCCTCTCACCATGCCATTCCCAGTGATTTTCTCTGGAATGAGTTCAAGGAGGAACTCAAGAAACAGTGAACTTGAATGAATGAAGGAAGATAGTAAGTGGACGGTTTCAATCAGAATGTGCCGAATGAGGAGAGTGCTATACTCGGTACAAATATGACTTGGTGTGACATGCTTCACCTAGGCCAACACTTTTACATTTCAACACAGTCCTACGAGGAAGGGCTTGTGTTGTGCTCATCTCTTATCCCCAGAGCCATGTTGCACATGACGAATGTTGCTTGCATGAAGTATTTAAATAAAATGAGTGAACACATCTCCATTCCATGGGTGGAGCTGGAAAGCCACTTCCAAAAGGATTCCACTATCTCTAGAATGAAGGTGTGAGTCTTCCTCTGCTATGGGATACCAGGCTGAGAACTCTCCGCTTCCTGTTAGAAACACTGGTGCCCCCCCTTTCACCCAATCCTAGTTCATGCGAGATGGTGTGTGCTCTTTATTTATTACACATGTCTGCTTAGTGAGATAATTGGGTTGTATAATATTGCACACAGACTAATCTGAGAATGATTTCTGCTGAATAGAAATTACTTATTTTGATTCCCCAGGGGTTTGTTTTGTCAAAACTCATGTAGTATTTAGCAAAGTAATCATTGTTCAATTGCTGAGCACAGGAAGTGTAAAATTATCCTAATAAGAATGGAAAGAAGGAAGAGAATGAGTGTTACTGACCTCGTCAACCTGATTAGTGATGGTGTTTCATCATGTTCTCCAGGCTTAACCTCCAGCACTGCCTGTAAGGATCACCATGGACCTCTTCATCTCACTGGCCTTAATTAGACATGCAATTTGTCACACGGTTGTTCAACCAGAATAGAAACACACACACACACACACACACACACACACACACACACACACACAGATACACAAATGCATATAGAAAGAAAACAAGACATTGCTGACATTCTTAAGAAAACTCCTCAATATCAAATCAATATCCAAAGTGAGAGGGTAGCTTTGAGAGCAGGGAGCCCAAGTGTTCTCTTTATAGATAAATGTTCTGTGACCTTGACTTAGTCACTGTATCCTTCTTTATCCAAATTTGCTATCTGTGAGAGGGCATCAGGAAGGAACCCTGCTTTATGGCAGCTCCTCAGATGCGCAACCTGTTGTGTTCATCTGCTTCCCTCAAGAGGGCTGCTCCCCGTTCCACTCTTTGCCCTCATGGTGGGTTAGCAGACAGACACATCCTTGTGGAAATATCGAGGCATCACACGTAAAAAGAATCCATCTAAGGCAAAATAATGCGGCTTTCTTCATCATCTTCACTTGTAAATGATAACATAGACATAATCAATGGTAGTATTTCATAGGAATGATCTTATTTCACACATGTGATGCCATTCTAAGATGGGTGAAAGGGCTGTGCTCAAGGTCTAAAGGAGAAAGTGCCCAGTTCAAACTCAGGCTGCAGAGCTTCTATTTCCTTCTGTTCCTCTGACTGGTGGTGACAATGTGGGGCCCTTATTATGGCCAGAAGAAACTACTCCTCTGTTAAGGGAAGGAGCTGAGGTCCTGAGTTCTGAAGCCTTGAGCACCATAGCCACATCAACTACTTTCAGGCAGCTAAAAAATAGGTAAGAGGATGAGCTCTGGATTTTCAGAGCCTGCAAGGGAATCTTGGCTCTAACACCTTTTTGGTGTGTGAGATAAGAACTAGATAAGAATTTAGCCATCTGTGGAGGGTTAAAGTAAGGCCTTCAAGTTCTTTGATGCTACTCCCACTGAAATGTGGGCTCTCTATTCCCTATCTGTGAATCTTGCTAGGCTTAACATTAGTAAGGTACAGCAGAAATGCCATGTTGTGATTTACAAGTGGGATCAACAAAGACCAGGTTATTTAATAATCAGTCACAGGTTATTTCTACGTGTGAGCCATTGGAGTTCACCTGCCAATCATGTCTTCTCAGCCAAGCCCTCAGTCAGCTGGATGGAAGACAAATCACCCACGTAACCTATAAGGATTGTAAAAATGGTTGTCACACATCTTACATTTTAGGGTTTTTTGTAATGTATTAACAGTTACGAGGACCCCCGTGACACCTTACCATCCTCATCCATACATTAGAGATAATAATAATGCCTTTCTTAGAAGATTGTTGAGACTGGAAGTTAAAATAAAGAGTATAACACGTCTTACACATATTACGTGGTCAATATTAATGGTAAACAATGCCACGAGTTCCATTACCATTAGCGTCCTCTGTCTTGTGGAGAGAAGACTTTTAGGCCATTGAGTGTGCGTGTTAAGGAACCTGGCAGGCCAGGAAGCTGGAGTACTGTGACTGAGTGAGGGGCTGCAGCCAGTGGGCAGAGAAGGAATACCAGCTGTCAGAAGCTATTGTTACCTCTACTTCTTGGGAAGTAATGTAGCCATCGTAAATGTCTGAGGCCAACACAACTGAAGCACTTGATGCAACTTCAGAAGTTTTCAGAGCAGACAACCTAGTTCATTTGTCAAGAACAGTCCTGACTTACGAATAACATGGTAGTGGAGGAGGAATTTCTTGCCTCTCAGGTTCACCCGACTTGCCGTGTTGACAAGCTCCAGCAGGGTACTTTGTTAATTCCTGGCAATGGGAAATGCTGTTCGGGGCATTAGTTGCCCCTTGAGTCTTCTTTCTTTCCCTCCACAGTCTTCCTGGGCTCCTTGATTGATTCTCTTAAAACTTCTCAGCCTCGCAGTAGGATTCTAAATCTTTTGACTATCTAGGCCAACTGTCTTTGGAGTGTCCATCGGTTCTGTGAAGTCTAACTACAAAGCCCAGCGTCTCCTCACATATATAGGGCCGTGGTTCTCTGTCTCTCTTTGAGGTGAAGATTCTGGCCATCTGGGCAATCACAGTCCCTCAATACATTACATTACCTGCTTTTGCCTTGACACACCAATGCTTTCATTGTTGCCCAGCTGTTTCTGGCCCAACATTTCTTCCCCAAGCCGAACTCAGCCTTGAGATTGAAGCTCTGCATGAGCTCCTTTGACCTGAGGTCTGGAAGCCTTCCCTTGTGCCCAGCTTTCAAACCCGTCACTCACTGTCGTATTTCTACGCACTTGTGCCTAGAGGACTGGGGTTATGTTTCTCTATTTTCTCCTTATGATGACAGCATCTAAGATGTGATAAATGCTGGTTAGGAAAAAAAGCCAGTCATCCTATTTATCTGTTACAAGCATACCAAGACACCTTTCTATCAAGAGATAGGACCAAAACACTTGCAGGTATTTTTTCCCAAGCTAATATTTCCTCAACATTTGCTGTGTGTCAAGCACTGTTCTAGATATGTTCTATGAAATCTGTCACTTAATCTTTGCAGCATTCTCTTCATGCCCATTTTAGAGGTGAGGAAGCGGAAGCTTAGAGAGAAAAGGTAAGTTGCTAAAACTAGGAAGCTGCAGAGTCACAAATCGCATGCAGGCAACCAGCGCTAGAGATGGGCATTGTTTCTAACTCTGCATGCTGCTCTTATGTGAGATACTCAAACCTGCTATCCCCTCCAACCTCTGTTACAGTAATTTCTGGTCTGATCAGGAATGTTGTTCATCTCCTCATTCTTTGATCTTAGCTTAGTACCAGACTGACAGAAGGTGTTGGGCAAGTGTTTGTTGAATGGATGGGTGCAAAGAGGTCCACCCTTGATGTGACCAGAAGGAGGACCATTGTTGTATATGGGTCATTCTCAGGGTTCCAGGTCTTTGACCAATCACTGTAGTTGGTACAATCCCAGAGGAACTGGAATAAGAAAATGCAAAGTAGGGGGTTATTGAAGAGCATTTCATAGAAGTGCAGAAAGCAAGGCTGGAGTTAGGAACTAGGGAGGCAGCAAGAGTCCCTGGCCATGTGTCTATAATTCTTTCAGTGTATCTCCTTAATTCTTCTCCATTTGTAGGAGAGAAACACATTTTTTGGGAAAAAATTTATTTTTTCATCTTTTTGCATGGCACAGGCACAGAAAAACCTCTACAGTTTTCCTGTGTTAATCTAAGATCTCATCACAAATTCTTGGGAGAGAAAATCCAACTCTCAGACTGCTTGAGACGTTCATCACTGATACGATCTTCAGTTACCCGAGGGGCCAAACGGTGGGATGTTGAGTACAAATGTGGATGTCAGAAAACCTGCTCCCGAGGCTGAAGGGGAGACATACACAGGTGTAAATGCCTAAGACGGCTGTACCAATGTCATAGTAGATCTGACCTAAGGATATAGGAGTTGCAGCTAAGAAATTGGTTGGTTGGCTCCAGTCGGTTTGGTTTTGCAATCAAAATTTGCCAGCATACCTTGATAAACATGGTACCCAAGAAAGGGTTCTTCAGAAGCAGCCAAGGTCAGCTGAGAAACTAGGGGATTGAGGGCTATGTTTAGAGTTAGTTTCTCAGCATAGAGTATAAATGTGTGAACAGCCACTGTCAGGCAATTCTTTGGGAGGAAAAATCCTTGATGGCAGGGACCACCTTCACCATTGTTATGTTACTGCCCTGCCCCCTTGCCTATTAACAGGAGAGCAGGTATGTATATTAGAGAAATGGCAATTTATTTATGGGGTTGTACTGAACTCCAATACTAGGCATATTTACAATTAGCCTTCATGAAAGGGCATTATAAATTCCAATTATTATTTTCTTGTCATTTTATAGATAAAACCTTTTGAAAGCTCAGACAAGGTAAGCAACTCAACCAAGAGCAGAGATAAATTAGGGAATTGACATCTATGTTTATCCAACTGTGTATCCTGGTTTATTGGCTGACTGACTGATGGATGGATTTCTCAATCTACCGATTCTTTCCATTTACTTTTAGGTTTCTTTTAATTTCTTTCTTTTTTTCTTTTCTTTAATACATGTTTGCAGTACACAATGTTTTTATTCCTTGTGTAGAGCTGACGCATGTACATAACCTTTTCATTTCCTTTTTCCTCCACTTTCCTTTCCCCTTTTTGCTCTATAAAACCTCTCTAGTCCAAATGAACGTCTTGCAAGAGAAAATATAATAAGTGATTTAGCTTCCAGTACATTGGCTGGAAGATGTGAGAGTCCCCCTTACATGAACACCAAGCATGGAGAGTATGTTGACAGAGATCAGGTCTTAATTAAACTCAGCTTTAATCTGAGACATTTTGGTACTTTGGCTCTGGAAGTGGAAAGCCATGCATACCTAAGAACTTCAGAAAAATACAGAGGGTGCCTGGGCAAGCTCCTCTGTCAGAGGAAAGTCTCAGAGGGAAGTTTAATTCTGATGAAGGAGACACAACTGGAGCGGAGAGAGGGCTGTTCTGCAAAATTATCAGTTCCATATCAGAGGACGGAAGGATGGTGAGAAGGCCTGCCGGTACATCCGGGGCTGGAGGGGAAGACACTTGTGTTCCTGTTCAATGCCTAGGGTCCCGAGCTTTAGTAGATGTAGTGAGAATTAAACTATAAGCCTGTGTCTTTGAAAGCATTTCTAAGGCAGTGTTTCTGTCATTCTTTTGTGATAGTCCTTTTTCTCAAAGCCTTTTCCCTTCTTTATATTACCCTAAGAAACACAACAGTAGGTTTGCCCTGGGCTAATTCCTTGATTCCTCGATGGGTTTCAGGTGACTTTTTAAAGATGCTATTATCAAACCAATTCATCATCCAGGGAAACATCTTTATGCAATTGTTCTGGTTGGTTGAGTAATTATTGCTGAGTTTGCATGGGGCAGAAATTATTGGAAAAGCAATATTTGATTGGCCTTTTATAAAACTGATTGCTTCTATAAAGCTTGGTACGCTGGGTAGACAACTGATCAAATCAGGCAGAGTATATGGGTTTTGAGAGTCAGTCTCCATATATGTAAAATGTTAATAGGCATCTTTAGCTCAAAGGATTGTAAGTTTTGCCTGAGGTAATCCCAATAAATGGCTCAAGAAAATGGCTTACTGGGCTTCTTGAGTATGCATTTACTTTCTTTGATATGAGACTCACTTGGGGAGGTCAGGGACTTCCTGGTACCTCTCTCTCAGGCAGTATGAATAATACAGTGTTTACTAGATATTAGGTACAGTACAGATACTAGCTCACTAAACTTTTATGAACACCCTTGGAAGTAAATATTTTCATTGCCTTTGTGAAGTTTGCGGAACAAAGATGTTAAATGATTGATGCTCAGCTAGTAAGAAGCAAAGCTAAGGCTTGAGCTTGGACACTGGTTCTAGAGGTGGTGCTCCTAGCCCATCGGCTGTGCCTCCTTAAGGTGCCCTCAGGCCCTTGGAGATTGTTTTGCCTAGTCCTGAAAAAGCTTCAAGAGGGGAATTCTCAGGGGAAATTGGATAAGATGTCTTTGGGATCTAGCTCTGTGGATGCTTCCGTTTATAAGCAAGGGTGAAAGGGTGGCTCTGTGGCCAAAGACATGGAAACGCTCTATAGTAGACACTGCTGACACAGCTTCTGTCTTCCCGTTTCAGTGTGCTCCAAATGACTTTGAGCTGCATTAGCTAGATCTTCACTTCTTGGCATTTTCTGGGAAAGTATCTTGCTCATGTGCAAAGCAGGCTGGATGTGCCAGAGAATTAATACCCAGGAGCAGCCCTCATCTGGAGTCTGATGGGAAGAGTGGGTGTATATATAACTCAGCTCTCATAAATGTATGTAATACTGAGACATGCACTGATATCCTCCCCCAAAGTTTTTCTGCAGTATTGAGCTTCCATCACCCACTGTGGAAACTGGCTTATTAATATACTTTTAATTGGCTGCCTTTCTTTCCCTGTATGACCTCCCCACCTGCCTTGTAGCATTCCGTGAACTTTCAGCAACACAACTTGGGCTCAGATTATTGTCTCAGGGGTCTGCTTCCGGAAGCACCCAAACAAAGATATGCTCCAATTCTGCCATGACATTCAGTCTTTCTCTCTCAAGGATTCCCGAATGCAGAAAGTATAGTAAGTGCAAAAAGCAACAGCTAAGTGCGAAACAAAGTACTGCTTTTTAAATAGCTGGGTAAACACCCAATACTCACTCCCCAGTGCATGGTGGTAAAATGCTAGGTGGGTAGTGTGGACCCAGTCAGGAGAAGGTTCATGGAGTCCCCTGCTGTTCTGTTTTGTGTAGATGTGCTGACAACATGGGGCCGGAAAGCCAGAGGGAGTTCCACTCAAGGATGCAGCCCATTAAGGCACAGTAACACACCCAGCTGTGAACATGGCTCAGAGGAGGTACCAGGTTCAGAACAGTCAGATTAGCCTCACCTTGTCTCTTAGAGGGGCTGGTCACAAGTGTAAGCAGTAGCTCAGAGATGCAGGGAGAAAGGGATCAAGAACCTGAGGCAGATAGTCAAACCTGCCTTGGTTTGTCTTCTTGTGTTTCTTGATTCGCTGCCGGATGAGATGCTGAGTTCATTTTCTCAAATAGCATTACTTGACCTTTTCTTGGGTGTGAGTGGGAAAGAGTTAAACAGTATTCTTAGGATTTATGTAATTTGGCCTTTGTGGTGCATTGGCAAGGTGTCTGCAGTATTAGTGGTATTATTTTCATGTTAATAGGTTGAGTCTGCATGTCACAAATTATGAAGAAGCCACAAAACCAGAAATGGTTATGATGATGACCACGATGATGACAGTAATGTGGAAATGGCAACTTGAATTTGTTGCGTGCTTGCTTTATCCCAGAAGTAGGACATATGCTCTGCATATATCTCACAGCAAGTCTATGAAGTAGACAACGTAGTGTTTGTGGGACAGAAAGGAAACTGAAATGTAAAGTAAGTAACAGTCACAAGGTTCATCATAAGAAGCTCTTGAAATGGGAATATAAATAGGATGTTTGGCCTGTTCTTTGGGACTTTCCTATCTGTGAAATATTCAGGTACTGGGGAGGGAATAAAATGGGCTGAGGGAAGAGCTCTTTGGGTTTCTGTGAAAAGTTGCCATTGAGATGTGTGTGGAGATATTTCGTTAGACACTTGCTGGATGGAATAATTGTTAAAGCAGTGTTATTGTTCCGTTCGCCTCCTCACCATCAACTCCAAGAATTCCAGGGTGGTCACTCACAGAACAGAGGGGCGTCACTTAACAGACTGAATAAATACATGGAACAGTTGTTATTATTTTATCTAGTGAAACTATGTCTTAAGGTTGAAACTCTTCAGGGCCAGAAAAACATATTCCTTGGGTCTTGACCATGACCTACAATCCTATGCAGAGTATATATTAGTTAACACTCTATGCCCATAAAATATACTTAAAACAGCTGGCTCCATAGCTGGCTCTGGTTGAAAGGGAATGGGGATGGGGCTGTATCAAGTGATGTGTTGGAGAGACGTTTGGACAGTAATCCTGGCCTTTTGGATTCATCTTTCCAAAGGCACCACCAGTCCTGCTGAGTTTGACTCTGCTTGCTTAGATACTGTCTGACCTTGATTTCTCACTTCCCTTTTATTGTTTATTTGGCTGCCAAGGGAAGATGATCTTGATATTTTCATTGAAAAACTTCCCGGGAAATCCACCCATAGTGGTAGAATTCCCGGCTCAGCGTAAGAATGCTTTTTTGTTGGTTTTGAGGGCAGAAGGTAGTTCTTAATGCCACTGGATGTATTGGCACAGCCTGTCTTCCTAAAGTCTTCTTCATGGTTTGTAGGCTGAGACCTAGAATACTGCAATAGGAAGGAGATTGGGGACTGGTAACAATTAAAACAAGCAGCTGAGCTGAGGAGGAATGGGGCTGGAGACAAAGTCTCCCATTTATCAACATCTGTGCCAAGGAGCCCTTGTCATCCCCCAGCCCCGTCACCCACACAACTCCGCTAGCCATTTCCTCCCCCACCACGGTGGCTGGCTGAGCCCTGGATGCTGATTAAAAACCCGGTGAGTAATGGTGAGCAACACATGCCTCTGTTCCTGTGGTGGAGCTAAGCAAGTTAATAACCTTCTTTAAAGTGAAAGCAAATCAACTCCTATTTTAAACATTTTATTGACAAGCACCAAAAGGCTGCTGTCTGTGGCCCAGGTAAATTTATCACTTGGGTTTGTTACTTGTTTCTGACTCATGTATCAGGCAAGAGCGTTTAAATCATCCTAAGCCTCCACTGTTATGAGACAGGAGGAAGTGTTGGATCAGGGAAAACTAGGATGCAAGGGACGGAACATATATTCTTTGAGTTCGTACTGTGTGACCAGGATTTCTCAGGGCACCTTCCTTACACTCTGATGCTCAGGGGGCCCTTCGTCATGGAATTGCTTCATTCCTATTCTATAGTGGGGGACCCTGAAGATATACAGGAGTGAAAAACCCTGGGCCCATTCCCAGGCTAGCATTGGAGCTAGGATTCCCAGCTTCATCTGACATGTGCAGTCACACTGCGAATCCATTGCAACTCCAAGGACAAAGTAGATGATACCTTTAAGTTAAAAGCTGCTCAGGACACTTAACTAAGGGACTACTTGTTGTAGTGAGATTGAATGCTAGGGAACCACCATGATTGGTACTAGGGATTAGCAGAAGGACTGTTATTACTCTTAATGTAGAGGGTAGGGTAGGGAGCCATGACTGGGAATGTGAAGGCAACTGGATAAAGCAGAATGTTTTGAGTGGAGCAGTGAATTCTGGGTAAAAGGAAAGAGACAGTCCAGTGGGATTTCCATTGGCAGAGGCAGGCAGAGGACCTCATTAGCTCATTCAATGGAAAGTTTGACTCCACTAAAAAGCTCCATACCGACCAGTCCCCCAGTGTGGGGAACATGGGCTCCCCCATACTGTCCCACTTTTTGTGTTCCTGCAGATCTCTTCCAGAGGGCAACAGGCATCAAGCTGGACCAGCGAATATTGCTCCACTGAAGAAATCTGTTACATATCAAAGCATTTGTCCTAGGCTGTAATTGAAATAATCTCAAGCCACATTACTTAGATTTGGGGCATGACCTGAAGTCCTATAAAGAATATATCTTAAATAATGCTTTATACCCATGGAGACATCTGCCCAGCAGATGAGAGGACACACACACAGTGGCAGCTGGTAGGCCATTAAAACTCACCTCTTCCATTATTTAATGCATCTTTACAACTTCCTGGGCCTGGCAAGGTGAAGCTTGGTATAAACTGTAACTACTTTACAAGTATATTTTCAGAGGAGAAAAATAAATGCCCTTTTTTCCTTTTCAAAAGAGGATCATTTAGGGCCAGCTGCCTTGCTGCTTGGGCAATCTGGGGGATCTCCTTGCCAATAGTTTTGAGGATTTGGGAATAATCCTGACCTCACATTTCCGTTATCTTCTATTCCACACCCCTCCATGTTCTACCAGACCATTATGTCAAACAC
Source organism: Dinomys branickii (assembly GCA_004027595.1). Lineage (NCBI taxonomy): Eukaryota > Metazoa > Chordata > Mammalia > Rodentia > Dinomyidae > Dinomys > Dinomys branickii. The sequence continues at coordinate 29,838 of PVLD010015736.1, forward strand.
CCCAGGATAAGGGCCTAACTCTTTGTTTCATGATTATGAACCTAGAACTCAAAATACCAGGGAAAGGTAACAACATTTGGCATTTTGAGTATATCATGTGTGAGGTCCCATGTTAGGTTTTGCAGATGAAAATGTAGTTTCTGCACTACAGGGATGGGATCATTGGCTCATAAAGAATACAGAGTTGCATAAATTATCAGTGAGCATAGTTAGGACCCACAGCATGTCCTGATGTCTAGATAAGGGAGCATCTATATATCCTGGATATGTTTTCCTTAGATGGTCAGGAAAGTTCTATGATTCAGATGATACTGAGCTTTGAGGGGAGTGTTCCCGAGGCAGAGATGGAGAAAAGATATTACTGACAAAAGCAGAAGCAGGGATCTGGCATTAGAGGTATATAAAGGCGTAACAAATACAAGGTGTGTCTGCAGCGGAAGCCACCTGGAGGAGAGTTTAAAATAGGAGCTCTGCCTCAGAGGGCTATTAAGGTTGGGATTTTACGTGGCACTGGTTCTGTGCCAATGCTTGCCACCCCTGGGCACCTGAGAATTCAGGAAAATGATGGAGTTAGTTCTATATTTTAGAGAAATCTCTCACATGGTGTCTCTAGCTTTTGATCGACACTGGGAGAGTTCAACTTTCAAGAGTGGAGTCAACGGGTTCTCATTTACAAGAATCCCCCCTGTAGAGGGCAGGCGTATGCACTTGCAGTCCAAGCCTCAGATCCCCTGCAAAAGTGCAACACTGCAAGAAGGAAGGATGCTTGAATTCACAGAGACTCATTTGGAGGCTAGAGAGAAACCACAGTTGTAGGCAAGACAGAAAGTGTTAAGCTGCGCTTTTAAGTCCTAATAAAATGCAAGCAAAAGCGTTTTCAAAAGCAGGAGTAATTGGTGGTCGAACAAAGCCTTCTTTTAAACCACAGATGCTTTCCCAACCCCGGAGACTGAAGACAGGTTCTCCGCACTCCATTCTTCTCTGAAGTAGCTACTTCGCGCGGCAGCTTCCACCCTTCCCTAGAACGCAGGGGAGGCGTAAAACTTTGTGAAATTAGCACAAGTCTCCGCAGCATGAGTGGCTTTTGGGATGAGAGATATCACAGCATTGGCTAAGGAGCCTGGGCATGTAGCTCAGTATGAAAGCCCTGGGCTCAATCCTCAAACACGGCAAAACAAAATACAAAACCAAGCCAACCAACCAACACACACACACACACACACACACACACACTGAGGCTCAGACTAAGGAGAGAGACCCTCTCCTTCACCACATAGTAAGTGGCAAAGCTGGGTTACTGGATTCATAACTTGTGGTGGAGTTGGAGCTAAATGGATGGGTGCACAAGGGACAGAGGGTTAGAAGGACCAACACAGGGCTGGGGATATAGCTCAGTGGAATAAGTGCTTGCCTAGCAAGCGCAGGGTCCTGAGTTCGATCCCCAGTACTGCAAAAAAAAAAAAAAAAAATAGAAGGACCAACACAAACAATGGTGAGCTTTGTTGCTGGACTTGTGAGGCTTTCTCTCCTTGTCCCTATGTTTCTAATCACTGGGATAATGTCTCTCTTTTGTTGGCAGTTTGAACTGTTGGAAACTCTGTCACTACTCTGACATGCCACCACTGCAAGCATGATACAGGACAGTTCCATGAGGAGCCAGTTCTGTCAGGCTCAGCTATCTTATTGGTCTTGTTAGGCAGCACTTCTTAAGGTCATCAACTAGTAGAAATGAGATTAGACACTTAGAGAAGCTATGGCACCTGCTTTCAAATTCCAGCCGCCTGGACACATGCCCTGCTCTTGTGCATCTCAGACTCGGCATCCTTCCTTACTGGGCTCTGCCAGGAACATAGTCTGGTGGGGAGAGCAGAGTGTCAGAAATCTGCAAGACCAGGTTTGAATCTCAGCTCTTACATTGGCCAGCTGTGACCTTGGACAAGTTTCTATCAACTCTGTGATCCTTAGTTTTCAGTCTGTAAAATGGAATAACCACAATGCTTATCTGCTGTAGTTTGTTTTAAATGTGACATGATCATCATATTCAAATGGTAAATTTTACCATCACTTTGCCGATTTAATCACGGAAATACCAGTATAAGTGTATTTGTCTTGAATGAGTCCTGCTCAGGGTCACATCTAGGACTTGGATGCACCTCTGGGAAGCTGAATGCTGCCCAGTGCCTCCACAGTGAAGAATGAGCTGTTTCACTAAACAAGGGAGGAGGTTATGGCCCGTGGATTTAAATGAGGTTGCCTAACTCTCCCTAGAAAGTAGGTGAACAAGCTGGGTCCAAGACTTTTCCTACGTTACCATAATAAGAGTTGCAGTAGTGTTAAGCAACTGATCTGGGACAATAGCACTAGGAATTATAGCCATTCCCTCTTTTTTATTATTTTATTTTAACAATAAAGGAAGAAAACATATTAACAAATAGACATCCATTTACAAAATAGCATAAGAACAATACAAACAATACAGAGTTACAGACAAAGTGGTAGGAAATTAACAATGGCTGTTGTATTACTATTGATATCTTCAAAGTGGTTTCTCAGGAAAACAAATAGAGACATGCAATATTGATCAAACCAGTAATCATTAACTGTTCCTTTCAGTAAAGCAATAGAAGACAGTAGTACCACTGTTAGCTATCCTATATATACATACGTACATGATTTCTCCTCTTTCCCTTCTCCTTTCCCACACCCAGTTGCCCCTTACTGATCTCCTCTACTTGTCGAGGATATTGCTAACGTTTGCATGTGTTATCTCATTTAATTGTGACACTTTTAGGAATAGGGAGGGTCTTGGTTACTTTTCCTGGTTGCTGAGACAAAATACCCAACACCAAAATGAAGGAAAGAAAGGTTTATTTAGCTTACAGTTTGTGGAGGTTTCAGTCCATGCTTGGCTGGTTCTGAGGCAGAGTGGCACGTGGCAGAGGGCAGGTGTTCATGGCAGCAGAGCACAGCAAAAACAACCAGCAGAAGGTGGGCTTCAGGGAGGTTAAGAACTTGTCCAAGATCAAATGACTAGGAAGTGTCTGATTAGGAGCACAAACCAAAGTCAAGTAAATTCTAAATCTTACAGGAAAACAATGGCATGGCTTAACTTTGGGGTATACACGGACCTGACTTAATTGAGTGATGCTCCATGGGTTCTGGAGGCTTTTCTTTAAGCTCTTCCTAGTCCAGTTTTGTACCAACAGCTTTGCTGAGACAAGCAAGTCCCTTTGCTGAACTGACACATAGTCATTTTACTCTCCTGTTGTGTGCACCTTGAGAGATGGGCCCTCAGGCTTCTGGTGTGATTCTGACATTCTTCTAACATTGTATGGAAAAGATTTCTCTGTCTGGGTTCTTTCTTCTTTACTTCAACACTTGGGTCTTTAACTTTTCCTTCTTTTTATTCTTTGGGGAGTGATGATCTAATATTTCTTATATTCTTGTCTCTCCATTTATGAGACACTTTCTCCTTCACTTTGCCTCTGCTCTTGTTTAAATCTGGAAGATCCACGGGCCCATGTGTTGAAGGACCACGTGGTCACGCTACTGGGAGACGGTGGGGCTTTCAAAGGTGGGGCTGAGGAGGAGCGAGTTACCTCATTGGCAGAATGCCCTGGAAGTGGGTCCTGGGACACTAGACTCTCCCTTTCTCTCTCTTTGCTTCCTAGTTGCCGTAAGGTAAGCAGACCTCCTCCACCTTATTCCCCACCGTGATTTATAACCACAAGTCCACTGGCACCCCGGGCCAAATGGCTATGGGCTGTAGCTCCTGAAACAAACTAAAATAAATCTTAAGCTGATTATCTCAGATATTTTGTCAGTGACACAAAGCTGACCCAACCTGTACACACAATGCACTTGGTCATGGTTCTTAGTCTATCATGCACAGCGTTATAATCAGATTTTGTGTGGCTTCTATTTTATTTCATAAGAATTTTTCCTTTTTGTGTATCTACTGTCCTCACTTTCTTCTTCCCCCAGTCACAGGCACTTTGTACTGTCATGATGTGTGAATTTCTACTCTATAGTTAAGTGTTTATTTGGATTTTTGTGCACCCTTAGGGATTGCTTTTCAGGTATATTTAAAATTTGCATAAGTGGTATTGTTCTCTGTTTCTGTTTTCACTCAGAGTTGCAACTTGACATTCATCGTTGTCTTCCGTACATCTCCTTTATCTCTGTGCATCTGAGTGATTAATGGTATTTCTTAGGCCCTTGTACTCCATTTTTCTGCACTCCTTGTGATGAATGTCGGGGTTTCCTCTAACACTGTTACCACAAACAAGGCTGAGACAATTTCCCTCATGTGTGTTTCTTTATGGAGCCCATGGGAGTTTCTCCAGGACATGAAGTATTGTGGTTTGGGTAAGTGTCCCCCAAAGGTCCATGTGCTAAGGGCTTAGTCCCCAGGCTGGTGCTGTTGAGAAGTGGTCGACATTTGGGGGTGTCATGAGAGGAAGTTCGGTCATGGGAAATACACTTTCGAAGGATTTGGGGGCCAGTCTCTTCCTTTCTGCTTTGTGGAAGAGTGAGAGGTGAACAGTTTGTTCTGTCACATACTCCCATGGGGATGTGCCTCCCTCCCTGGCGGTACAAAGCAGTGAGGCCCCTTGTTCTTGGACTGGAACCTTGAGCAAAAATAAACCCTTTCGTTTTCTAAGTTAATTGCCTAAGATATTTCATTACAATAACATTAAACTCACTAGCACATGTACACACAAATACAAGATTGGTTTGCTGTATTGTAAACATCAAAGCCGAGGCAATGACTCCCACTCTGCCGTTTGGAGAATGTTAGAAGTTCATACGGTCTTCACTGATACAAAGGAAGGTACATTTCCCATATCCTGCCTGTCTACATGTTTTTGACTGTCTGGAGGGTATGAAATTGCATTGCAATGATTTTTTCCTTCACTGAATGCTGGAAGTTAAAGCTTCTCACCATATACAGATATATTCTTGTTAACATGTTTCCTCCTTTTGGGATATTGTAAATATCTTCTTTCAGTCTGCCACTTATCAATGATATACTGCATTGAAAAGACTTCTTATATTTCTTACAAAGTAAACAAAGTCTTTAAACCTTTCCCACACAGCTTGTGTTTTTGAGGTCCCTGGTAAGAAATCACTCTATACCCTAAGGTCACAGAGCGATTTGAAAGGCTTTCTGTTTAAACGTTGAAGACTTATTGTTCATGTATTTAGAGGTTACCTCTGAATATAGCATGAAGTAGACATTCATGTTTACAACTCAGCAAGTCTATTATATATGTTATTATACAGGCCAAGTATCCTCAGATGTTTATAAAATAACCCATTATGTCCTGTGTTCCACACGGATTTAACGTTTTTCATCTCCTCTTGCTCCGTGTCCTCTTTCTCCCTCTTTTTCTCTTTCCTCTTTTTCTCTCTGCTCAGCTCTCTCCTTATCTCAGTTCTGCTCCTTTGGTCTGTTTGTTTTTGCTTCAGTACCACACTGTAGGACTGTGGGCCTCCCGTTTGTCACACTGTCTGGTTGAGTGAGTTGCCCTCTCTGCTCTTTCCTCTCTCCTCCCTATTTTTTCCTTCTAAAACGGCTACTTCTAAAATTTCTATCTTACATTCACTTTTAGCAAGTTAGCCAGGTTTCTTATAAAGACTTGTGAGAGCTGGGGATATAGCTCAGTGGAATAAGCGCTTGCCTAGCAAGCGCAGGGTACTGAGTTCGATCCCCAGTACCGCAAAAAAAAAAAAAAAAAAAAAAAAGACTTGTGAGAAAACCTAGCTCACAGATCGTTTGGCTGAGTAAATGAGAAAATGGGTAGAAAAGGCCTTGCAGACTGTTATTCGGTCTGGGAACATTAGCGCACTGTTGAGGTAAGACCAGCGCATTGCAGCCAGATATACCTGGAAGTTGGAGAAAGCATCTAATTCTTCTGATACTCGGTGTGTCTGTTGCAATGGGTAAAACTGACATAGCCAGGTTCTAAGTCTGAGGGAGGGGGTACGCGTTTCTGTGGGGCACCGATTGTGTGGGTGTGTTGTAAGGTTGGAGGACTGCAGGTATCGGGATGTGAGTAGCGCTAGGGATGGGAGGAGTGGATGAGAACGCTCAGCCAGGTTTCACACAAGGAGTCAGGGCTGCTGTTGACATGGTACAGGCTGCCAGGTTAATGAGATCATTCATCAACATTATGTTCAAGGCCATGATGGATTTGCCCAGATCCCCTGCCTGAATCATCTGGGGGAAAGGACATTAACAGTGACATCTGTGAGCACAGGGATGTGTCAGGCTCCTGGAGCGGCGAAGGGGAGAACACTTGCCTCTCACCTTCAAACTTTCTGCTTCTACACCTTAAACTGAATGATGCTTGGTGGGACCTGCTGGGTTATTACTTATCTGCCCTAGAATCAACCAGGTCTGGGAGAAGCGCTTGCTATTAAATGCTCAAAAATGCTGGGAGGCGAAAGGTAAAGTGGAAAGGGCACCAGTCATAGAGGCAGATACAATTGGGTTTGAGTCAGAGCCCTTCCAGTTGGCAGCCATGTGACCCTGGGCAAGTCATTTGGTCTAGCAATTACACCTACCATGTAGGATAGTTGAGGTCATGTGATATAATGAATGCCAAAGGAAGAATATACATGATAACCTGCCACAGAGATATAAGGCATCACAGTCCTTTCCAAAACAGAAACACCCCAGGATGAAACAAATCAAAACAAAACATGTGCTATCTTTTAGGGAATCGTTTTCCTTGTAATTTTAACTTCAGCTCTGCCACTGGCTGGCTGCCAGTAACACTGACCTGGGATTTATTGTAGAGTCTGAAAATGACCTTGAACTATATGATCTGAACATGTCCATAGTTTGCATGTGTGGCTATGGGGAGCCTTCTTAGAGGATGAGAGAGGTAGAAATAAGCAAAATCATAGGCAAATGCAAAGGCTTAGGGATAATGAAAGTAATTTGGAGTTTTCATTCACACACAAAAGGGTCACTGCAGCTTTTGAATCTAGAATGGGCTCATATATAATAATTATGATTAGAAGCAAAGACAATAGTTCAGTATGTTCCAAATGTTGAAGCAATGAAGGTTTACTGTTTGAATCCTCTTTCCAACAGCCCAATGGTTCCTTATCTTACAGAGGCGGAGACTAAGGCATCTAGAATTTAAATGATGCTGATGGGAGGTGGCAGGAGCTGAGATTCAAGCTCAGGTCTGTCTGGCCCATACCCGGGTTCTTAATAACTTGGAAAAGCCTGTCAGTTGCCCTGCAAGATTCGTCTGGGCTTCTTTTCTTTGTCACAGGGAAAATGCTCTGACCATGTCACTTCTGAAAACTGCAATTTCTGGAAGTGAAACTTCCATTTTTCAGAATGGGGGGCTGACACCGAGCTGAGGCATCACGTCATTCTCTATCACAATTGAGGAGGTGCCTGCTGCAAAGGAAGCCGTGAGTGAGGCAGCCAGCTAGAAAATCAGAAAAGAAAAATGTGGCTGCACTTGGCAGAAAATTCATATTTTCTTCAGCAAACCGGGGCCTCAGTCCCTTTCCTTCTAACTTCTTGCTCAACTCCCACTGGAAATCAGCCTCCCGCTCAGCCCAGTGGACCTGCTGAAGATCCCCCATACACACTGGGTAAAGAATAAAGCAGGATATTTTTGAAGGGGGGAGGTTGTTCAGAGTTTATTTTACTATTACTTTTTATTGTTACACAATGAACACAACCATTAAAATGCTTACCTGAGCCTAAAGAAAGACAATAAAAGTAATGTACAAATATTAACAACCAGAATGCACTTTGGTTTAATGAAGGAGGCAAGAACTTTAGAATCAGTCAGATAGTCAAACCCATGCTCCGTTACTTACCAGGTGAGTAATCTAATGGGAGTTTCTTTGTCCTTTTGAGAAAGACTAACGTGTTCCCCAGCGGCAGGGGAACCATTTACCTCTACTTCTTGGGTGGTGTTTTACATGGAATATTCTGCTCAAATCTCCTACCGGAGCTGTGTAGAACAATGGCCCTCTATCTGAACATCATAGTCATCAATTACACAATGAGAGGGATAAAATTATAATCTTTGTAAGAATTGCTTTCATAATTATATGGGCTAATGAATGCAAAGAGTCGCTTGAACTATAGTAAGTGCTCAGTAGTATTCATCTTCCTATATTACTTTTCGGAAAAAGGAGATAAATAAGATACAGTACAACTCAGTCCTTGGTAAACCAAATATAGAGATAAATGATGAAATCAAAGTACACGAGACAATAAAACAGGCAATACTTGTCTAAACATTAGATAGGGAGCAGAGTGATAAGTATGACTTCCTAAGAAAGAGGTGGTTTTAGGTGAGGTTCCCAGAAGAGGATTCTGAGACAAGGACTCACGTGCAGACAGTAGAGGAAATACTCCCAGCGGAAGCTAGCAAAGGAGTGGAGAAGGCGGGTAGGGCCAGGGAAAAAGCAAAGCGAGGGTGCTAACTTAAGGGAAGAGAAAGGCTCTGCCCAATGCTGGAGAGAAGTGGTGGAATACAAATACAATCTCTGAACTTGCCAGTATTTGCAGCAAGGAACTTTTATTCTCCTGCCCCAGCCAAACATGAGATAAGGCCACCACAGAAGAGCTATAATGTTGATCACTTCACAGTCTTGTCTGTGTTTGTCCAAGGAGAGTCAATCACAAGCACCAGACACTATAAGAAGGGTACAGGAGTTGATGAAAGGATACGTGCTGCAAAGTGGCATTTTCCAAAAGTGGCTGCAGCAGTACCTCCAATCTTAGAATGTCTTCAAAGACCTTGCTATTCCTCTATTAAGAGGTACACTCTATTGACCGAGGCCTTTATGACTTCCTTGACGAATGGATAACGGCAGAAGAGCTGCTATTTAACCTAAGAGGATAGGTCATAAAAGGTGACTGTTTTCTCTCTTGGAATACTTGTCTCAGAACACAGACACATGCATTAAAGGAGCTTAGGCTACATAGGGAAACCCATGAAGGGAGGAACCAAGGACCTCCGCCCTCAGCTTTGGCTTAGTTACTACTGACAGCCAGTACTAGTTAGCCAATTATATGAATGAACTCTCTTGGAAGCAGATTGTTCAGTTGAGCTGCCTGACCTTGGTGCACGTTATAAAGATGAGACTCTCCTGCGGATCCCCTCCCGGGTTGCAGAATCGCAAGCAAAATCCATGATTGTCCATGTTTTGAACAACTCAGTTCTGGAACAGAAATGACTGGAACAGGGTACCAGAAAAGTGTAAGAGAAAACCGAGAACCTGTGTACCTCTCCAACAGTGCAGTAGGTGCTGCTGAGGCCTTTTTTAGATTCTCTTTACCATGCTGCTGCTCCCACTCCCTGGGTTCTGTGAATGCTGGCTGATGACAACCACTGCTGCTTTCTCTGCAAAAGAGAGCTTATTGGGGGCCACATCATCTCTGGGAAGTCTAGAGTCAGGGACTGATTATATGAAAAGGCCTATGGTTTTGATCTCATGGTAGAAACAATATTGTCATACAATTTGTGCTACAAATGTTCACACAGAATTAGACTGAGTCTGTAGAACCTCTTTGTCTTTATGTAGGCTTTTGTCCCCTCATTGACTCTACTTTCCTTATGGCTCTTCTCCTGAGAGAACGCTTCGTAGATGAATCATTCACGTAAGAAGCCCTGAAGCCAGGCTCTGTTCCTATGGGACTTAACCTATGATAGAAAGTGTTTTCCATAGAGGCATTCTATTGGAATAACACTTATTCAATTGTATATTTTGCAAAATACCTATCACTGCTTGGGACATAATAGGTTTTCAAAAATGATACAGATGATGTGATGCTGCTGCTGCTGCAGTAATATGATCAGGTGTCTTAGCAGAAATATCAGCAGTATGTATTTAAAATGTTCTGTAGGGTGCATAGAATAAGGTTGTCTTTATCAATCAGAAAGGACAATAGTCTGTGTCCTAAGACTGGGCTCAGAAATAGTAGATTTAAAAACTTCTGATCCAAAACCATGGCTTGCAGACAGTACACACACAATTAAAGTTGTGTTCAATGCAGCAGCATAACATGTGAAAAGCAGATGCCTCAATTAAAGGGCAATTGTTCCTAGTAAGCTTTGGTTGTAAGGTCTTATGCTATTTTTCACACATCAAGATCCTCTCCCTTGACACCATCGGGATATTAGAAAAATCCCAGGACCTGCCAGGGAATTACTCTGTTTATTAAATTTAGCTTCCCAAACAGAGATGCTCTGCACTTTGTATCACCCTTGAGAACTTGAGCATTAAGGCATTCTATTGGCTTGAAACCCAGCAATTTCAAGAGACAATAAAACAATGTATGTTCTTTTCAATTTTTTTTCCTATGTACTTTATTTGCTAGGGGAAGTAAAACATAGTACAATGATATACCATTATGTGATATAGAAGCTCTTCACTGAAATTAAATTTCACCATTACCAGGGTGAATATACAAATCTGTAGTGTTAGCATTTTTACTTTGTGCCTGCCAGTGGCTGAAATTTGATGTGAGATTTCATTCTGTGAGTATTTTGGTATCCTTTGTTCTACTTTGGGTCTTTGTAAGTAAGGTGAGTACACAGCTGAATGTTCCTAGAATCACAGGATGCAGATGTGGAGACCTCAGACATATCCGTCTTAGATATTTCCATTTTACATATCATGAGACCAGTGCTGTGAGAAGCAAAAATATTTACGTACATCTAATGATCGGGTTAATGAGAATCCATAAGCCAGGTATTCTGATAAGTTCCACGATATTTACACAAGTTACAAGTTCCATGATCTTTCTACAAGTTTTCTGCCTCTCCTCTACCTTATAGGTAAGTAGCTATAACTTGGAAACTAGTCTCACTTGTTCATTATATCTGGCTACTATTAAGGTTGCACAAAACATACGTTGTTCCATGGAGGAGCAAACTGGTTGGTTGTAAAAGTCCAAAGGGACATGAAGGGTTTCCCCTACGACTATAATATACTCTGCCTTCAAAGCTCTCTGTAGTCAATGCCAGACGAAAACTGTGGAGAATTTGCTGAAGATGACATTCAAAGACATTGTAATAATGTCACTGTAGCCTGATGATGCATGAATTCCTTGTATTTGCAAAGCAAAACTTCCAAGAAAATTGCAGTTTCCAAGATTTTGTTCACCTCTGAAAAGCAAAGACAAGGTATAATGGAATTTATAGCTCAATAGTATGTACTCATTGTGGACTTGTAAGCTGTTTGTACCAGCTCTTAATTTATGTTAGGGATGCAGAATACTCTAGTTGGTAAACTAGCAGGTAACCCGTAGGTTACCTAGGCTTTGGAATCTCCACTTCATGTTTGAACTGTGCTATAGTACTCGTTCCTAGACAAGTCTTTTAATTTTCCTAAGACTCAGTTTCCTATGTGCGTGTTAGGGGTGAGTTTAATTATGCCTACCTCCTATGGTACTTTTGTGGATTAAATAATATCATAGATGTAAGAAGTATAGCGTCCCACATTTTAAAAAATGCTGGTTCTGATTATCCACGATAAAGCTATCAATTAGTAAGTACTGTGTAAGCTACATTCAGCTTGATTGTAGGCAGTTCATAGCCCCTTTCCAAGTAGGCCTCCAATGCACTCTGCTTTGAAGATCCCAGATGGACATGTGATGGTGTGGGAAAGGTGCCACAGCTGCGCATACTTATCAAACTCACACCTAGCAGTACCAGGCTTTGCATTCAGGCCTGCAGGTTTGAATGTGTATGCTTATGTCCCTATTTTTCTGGGATTGGAAGGGATCCTGAGGATCAGTGAATCCAGTGATAGCAGAGAGGATTAATATATATCACATTAAAAAATAAATGCTGAATGATCTGATAAATTTGAGGAAGAGGACTTACTCTGTCTTTTGAGGAGTCCCCATGAACCTTTGTGCATTTCAGTCTCTATCAGGTTTCAGAATAAATAAATCTGTATAAAAATGTTACATTCAGAACTTTCGTAGAGTATCTCCTAGGAGTTTCATTGTGTAGAGCAACTGTCTGACAAACTGATCAGGGCTAAGGCATACTCTTTGCAGATGAGAGGAACATGTCAGGAGGCCTTAGCAGGAGTCGTGAGATGAATCATGACTACATGCAGGCTAGTTAGCGCCAGGCTAATAACCCATCTACTGTGGTACTCTGCCTTCTTTTCTTCCTACCCTCATACCCTTATTTACATCTATCAGCTAGAAGGTTTGGGCACCTTGTATTTCACTGCCAGGTCCTCCTTCTTATCAAGAAGATTCCTCTTTCTCTTACACCCTTTTCTCCTTCCTTTTATGACAGCCTTATCTGTTGATGAATCTATCACAGGGTGACAGCATTCTGATGATATACTCACACAGTGTGTTATCAAAGTGCCAATCCTCATGGCCCTGTGATGTATGAGGCTGGAGTTTGTCAATGCCTTGCAGTTCCAACAGAACCATCCATCACGATAGTGTCCTTTTCATGAGGGGCTACATGGAGAATCCTTCTTAGGGAAATGAGTTTTTAGGAGCTAAGGAGTCCAGTGAATGGGACACAAGAGAGGCATCCAGAGAGGTGGGCAGAATGCACATATTAATCCTGAAGTGGAAGACAGTGTTCTATGGCTCATCCTTGGTAAGACTGGAATTCTCTCAAATAATGTACATCAAGCTAGGTTGGTACTTTTCCGGGTGTTGGGGATTCAGGTAATAATGCTAAAAATAAAAATGGTCAACACTATAATAGCTCTTTCTGTGAAAAGGTCATTGTGGTTAGTGCTGATATCATTGCATCAGGTTCTTCCTATAAGCTGACTAAAAAAGTGGCTCTGCTTTTAGAAGAGAAATTTGGGGCCTATAGACAGTAATCAGCTGGATATGGTGTTGAGCATTTAAACCCTAAATATTGACTGCAGAGTTTAGTACCTAAATCATTATGCTTATATTGCCTAAGTAGGGGCCCACGCCCTCACATGAGAACTAATTGTGCTATACAATACTCTCTAATGCTAATAGCTACCTACTTTTAAAGAAAACTTTTATTACTGTCATTTTATGGATGAGAAAACTCTGAGAGATCACAGCGCTTGTAAATGGCAGAACTGGGGTTGATCTCAGGGTTTTCTCACTCCAAATCCACTAAACTTATATCCCAAGGCAGCAGATGTGTGTGTGGGTAGTTAAGAGTTATTTATAAGCCATATGCAAACCTAGATTCACCACATATCAGCTGTGCTATAGTGGAAAAATATTGAACCTCTCTGGCTGTTTTTTGAGACAATTAGGATAGAGTACAATCTACTTTTCAGGATTTGTTTACAGTTGACAGAAGCAATGTGTATATTTACATAAAAAGATTAACACCATTTGGAATAGCCTTTAGATAATAATGATAAATAGTTTTATTGGAAGAGGGAAATGTATCACAGGTTGCTATTAGACATGGACATTAAAATATAACAGCCAGATCTTGGATTGTAAATACCATTCTCCAATGATGAATCTCTTTTAGAAATCTAACATTATCTTAGAGCAAATAGTTTAAAATATAATTAAAATGCTTAATAATGATCTCTTAAGTGGTTTGTATAGGCGGCCCAATAGAAAGATAATGAAGGCTAGTCATATTGTTTAGATTTGTGCTGGATGGATAAAAGTAAAATGAGGGAGCAGAGAAATTTGCCATTATAGAGGATAGAAACTTCTTTGTTTTTAATTAATTGAAAAACATAAGACTAGTTTAGAACAAAACAAGTCCTGTGGCTTTTCTTGAAGTTTAGTGCTAGTTACTGCTAATAAATTCAGTGTTTATGACATGACTCCTTGGTGACTCACTTATTTTGAATGCCCACAGACTCATATCGAGGGATTTAGGAAGGGGAACATCAGAGATCAATGTCCTGTGGCCTGTGTTAAGTTGGATGGGGCTGGAGAAGAGTGACTCTGCAGTATGAGTTATTGAATGTTTCTTGTTGTTGCCCAGGAGACTTGTTCATAAGATTGTTGTGCAAATTGAATGGGTTAAAGTGTTAGCCAACCATAACAGTGCCTTACACATGGTAAGTACTCAAATGAGGCTAGTTCTTTCTACTGTGAGTCCTGCTACTGACACTACCATCAATGCTATTGTTACTGCTTCAAGTACACAACTCTGCTTCCCTTTAGACTGGTTGGTTGATTGCAATATACATCCAATATCAGAAGAAGATCAAAGAGTTTATGAACAGGAGAGAAAATTAAGCTCAAGCCTTGTTTTCATATCAGAGAAACTGAGCTGTGTTGACACCTTTCTCTCTGGTTTTCTGATTTATTGGCCTTATTTCTCTTGTCCTTTTGTATTAGAAGAAATTTAAAATAGATAGAAACCGACCTGGGTTGCTCTGACTTATGCTCGACCTTCCCCCCTGAACTTTGGGTTTGGTGGAGTACTGTACGCAAATTTCTTTTCTATGAGGCAGGTTTCCTTAGCTTCAGTTGGCCAAGAAGGGGTTCCTCTGTGTCCAGGAGGCACAGAGGTCAAATAATTACTTTCCAAATAAACAAATCAAGTGGAAACGAAACCCTCCTTTCCCTCCGTAACAGGTCTTGAGAGATGAAGAGCTTAAACTTCAGTTTCTTTTCTTGAGATAGCAGGTTACCTACTACACAAAAGACAAATCCTTTTTGTTCAGTGATTAGACCCCTGCCAACCTTATCATGGCAGTTCATCTCGCCTTGTAGGAGCTTACCTTGGAGAGACAGTTTAAGGCGATTTCTCATGACATACTGAAAGGCTTGTCCTGGCATGTAAAATTTCATGCCCTGTGTATGTGTAACTTCGGTTCCTAAAATTGTACATTGTTAAAGAACCTCTTTAAAAATGTGAATGCATCATTAAAGAAAAGGATTTCAACAACAAAGTATTTAATTTTTAAAGTGCCAATTGTACTAACTTAGCCAATTTTCATGACTCCATTTTGTAGATGAAAGGGATGCTGAGATCTGGACGATTGGTGCCTAAGAATCTGCCCAAGGATGATGTGAAGTTGGATTTCTTCACCTAAACAGCTGTACCCAGTCTTCCATATGAGTTTGGAGGGAGAAACCTCTGGAAAGGGCTGGACAGAGTCTTGTTGAGATTAGAGGTTATAATGGGCATAAGAACGAAAGTCAGAAAGATTTAGGCCTCTTATCTTAGATTCGCCCTTACCCACTATATGACCTTATTGGGCATGTTAACTCTTGACAATAGTACAGCACATGGTATTGCTGAAGAGAGTAAAAGTTTTATTATGAGAATTTGTTGTGTTCACAGCCCAGCCCAAATGAAAAAGCCACTCACTCCTAGTTTTCCCTCTTTTCACTTTTTATTAACTGCCTCCTTGAATTTTAAAGCAACAACTTCTGAACTTACTCAGTAAAATAGATGGAATCTTGGAAAGTTACCCTGAGCACTGAGGTATTGTGTTGGTAGGGGTTATGCATGGCCTCTTTCTACCTAGAGTGAAGACAGAATTGACATGCCGTTTATTTCACCTTTGGCTGAAGCCCCCTGTGTCTGCCTGCCTTTGATGTGGTCACGGGTGAGAACCACACACTGCCTTCAGAGGGGATTGGCCTCCAGGAAAGCCTCAAATGTCACAGGGCTGCAGCTGACGAGATGCCGCTTACCTAGGCAGAGAGGAATGATTTATCCCTGATCTGTGGGAGGTCACCAAGCAGCTCAAAGCTAAACTGAAAGATTAAGGATTGATCCAGATGTAATAACACCCCAGACAAGGCATACAGGCTTCCAATTCACTTGGCAGCTCTCTTTGTGGGAGGGGTGTGGGGGATATTCTGCGGCAGGCCTGGGGTATACACCACCTCAGAGCTGAGTTATGAGTCCTGGGCTCCATGCAGGACAAAGTGGCATATTTTGAGGTAGGGGGAGCTCTGAAGAGATGGTGCTCACTTTGTTCATTTATTCATGTCTGTGTTGAGAATCACTTGCCTTATCCTCTGCTAGACTCATGGTCCAGTGTGGGGTGCTAAACCCAAAGCCCATGGAATCTCGGAAGAAAGATGCTCAGTAACTCCTCCCCCTCTTTCAAAATTAACTCGGAATTGGGTACAGTTTCTAGTTACTCGTTCTGCCATCTGGTTACCTTGCTTCTATCCCAGTTTGCTCTTAGTTCCTTAAAGAGCTGATTCTTCAGATAAGATATACCAATGGTCAAGAAAAGCATTTGAGAAGATGATCAGTCGTTGATCATTAAGAAAATGAAATCAAAACTACAGTGATCTGTGCATGGCGGCAGACACCTGTAATCCCCACACTTGGGAGATTGAGGCAGGAGGATGCCTGTGAGTTTGAGGCCAGCCTGGGTTACATGGCAAAATCTAGTCTCAAACAAAACAAAACAAAATGAAACAAAACACAATGAGATAGTATTTCACATCCTTTATGATGATTATACTGCTACTAATAAGTACAGGAAATAGTAAGTGTTGGTAAAAATGTGGGGAAATAGAAACCTTCACATGCTGCTGGTAGGAACACCATATAGTACAGCCATTGTGTAAAAACAGTTTGGTAGTTCTTAAAAGAAGTCAAAGGTATAATTATCATATGACTAAAGTGTCTACCTTTAGGTATATACTCAAGAAATGTGAAAATATCTGTCCACACAAAACTCGTCTGTCTTTAGAAGCACTACTCACAATGGCAAAAAGAAACATTTTGAATGTCAATCAGATGAATGGACTGGCTGTAGTAGGTACATAAAATGATGTTTTACCTAGGTATAGAAAGGAATGAAGTAGGGATGCATGCTCTGGATAAACTCTGGAAACATTATGCTGAGCAAAAGAAGCCAGGCACGGAAGGTCACACATTGTATGATTCCATTTATAGAAAGTGTTCAGGTAGGCAAAATCAGAGGGACACAAAGCAGATTACTGGTTGTCAGTGGGTGGAGGAATGGGAAGGTGGGGAGTGATTACTTAAAGGGTACAGTGATTGGGGTAATCAAAAAAGTTTGAAACTAAAGAAAGATAGTGAGTGGTTGCACAATTTTTTGAGTGCTATAAATGCCCCTGAAATATGCACTTTAGAAATGGCTAACTGCACGTTGTGTAAATGTATCCCAATAAAAGTCCTAATAGTAAATAGTAAGTAGTGCACATAAAATGTCTATAAAAATTAAATCAACTAATACACATATATTGATAAATATCAACATGATTTTTCTTAACAAATACTATTTTAAAATGTTTCTTATTTTTTTTAAATTTTATTTTAAAGACAAAAGAATGCAGACATATGAACCAGAAAAGCCGTAAACAATACAGAAAATACAAAGTTATACAGAATATAGTAGGGAATTAGCACTGGATGTTGTATTACATAGTTATCTTCACATTAGTTAACACAAAAACATTAAAGGAAATACCAAATTACAGAGAAGAGAGTAGGGAATTTGCACTGGATACTGTATAATATAAAGTTATCTTCACTTCTGTTAATACAAAAACGATTGAGGAAATACAGAATTATAGAGAACATAGAAGGGAATTAGCTCTGGATGCTGTCCTACATAATGTTACCTTCACCTTTGTTACTCAGTTACACAGATGATGGCCCATTTGATCATTCAATTTTTCTCCTCCCTCATCTCCATTGCCCTACCA
>PVLD010015737.1:0-47462 GCA_004027595.1 Dinomys branickii
GGCCGCACAGCGCGGGTTTGCTCCACTGGCTCCTCCTCAGGCTCCAGAGCTGCTGAGTCATCATTTGTAGCAAATTTATAGTCAATGCCAACAATTCCTATTGTTCGCAGTATCCATTCACCAGGTGATGGGCATTTGGACTGTTTCCATGATTTGGCTCTTACAAACTGTCCTCTATAAACATGGGTGTGCATATATCACTGTGGTGTGATGCTTTTAATTCTTTCGGGAAGGTACCAAGAAGGGGAATGGCTGGGTCGAATGGAACCTCTAGTCCTAGTTTTTTAAGGAATCGCCACACTGGTTCCCACCGTAGTTGTGGTAGTCTACATGGGTCCCACCTCTCTTGGCCAGCCTACAAAAAGTAAAAGCACGCGGCTGAGACCCCTGGGGAGAGCATTTCAAAGGGATGAGTGAAGAGGGCCTTCACGCCCCAACCTTCTATGGGTTTGTTTCTGCTACTCTCTCCCCTACCTTGCAGACCAGTTTCCTCCTTGGAAGCCTCTCTCCCAGTGTCTTCCACATTCCACTGCCTAATCCTGCTACCTGTCTAAACTTTAAAAACAGGGGCTGGGGGTATAGCTCAGTGGCATAAGCGCTTGCCTGGCAAGCGCAAGGTCCTGAGTTCGATCCCTGGTACCAGAAAAATAAATAAATAAACTTTAAAAACATGTTTAGAGTGAACTCCAGATGCCTTCATCTCAATGGTTTTGATGGCTTAATATGTCAGTAATTCAAAAGTAATACAAAGAGAGAATTCAGGTGGTCAGTTTAGGGGAAGAACTGTTGGTGGGAGTGTAGACTGGTACAACTGCTGTGGAAATCAGTGTGGAGATTCCTCAAAATCTAGGACTAGCGGTTCCATTTGACCCAGCTATTTCCCTTCTTGGTACCTTCCCAAAATAATTAAAAGCATCACACCACAGTGATATATGCACATCCATGTTTATGGAGGCACAGTTTGTAATAGCGAAATCATGGAAACAAACCAAATTCTCATCAACTGGTGAATGGATAAAGAGAATGTGGTTTTTTTTACAAAGGAGTACTACTCAGCCAGAAAAAGGATATGCTCGAGGCATTTCTAAGTAAATGGGTGCACCTTGAGACTATACTCTTAAGTGAAATAAATTGGACCCACATATGTAAATACTGTACTGTTTCTCTGATAAGAGAAACTGAAAGTGTAAATAAGAACCAAAATGTATAATTGGTATTGTGAAAGAGAAGGAAGAAAATGTTCATATGGGGAGGGGAACAGAGGCAGGGAGAAGGGGAAAGGAAAGAAGGGAAAAATGGAAACAAAGCTTTTGTAAATAGAGAGACGAGATGGGATTGAAGAGAGGGTAGGGGAATGGAAAAAAGAAGCGGGATATATCATGTACAGATACAAATTCTCTACGGTGAGCATAATTATTTATATCTAAAATGTACCAATAAAATCTGATTGGAAAAAAAATTCAGGGGAAGATATAGTGTGAAGGAAAGCAGGTGTCCCACCCTGCCTTGAAACAGAGTTGGCTTTAGGGGACGCTGCGCTCCGTCACTGTCCAGCCCCTGGGCTCCCTCTGGATCCCTCGCTGCCGTTGTCTAGGCAGTGAGAGAAGGCAGACAGGGTTCTTTATATCAGGGTAAGCAGACATCAGAGTAGTCATAAAATTGACAACTATGGGAAATTCTCAGTGATGGGTTATTAGTGTTTGAACTTTTCGCTTAAACCAAATTACCTTAGTGATTCAGGGGTATGTGTACGTGCGTGAGTGCGTGCGTGTGTGCGTATGTGTGTGTGTGTGTGTGTGTGTGTGTGTGTGTGTTGTGTTTTGTTTTCCAATACTAGGGAGTGAATCCAGGGCCTTCAAACTGAGCTACATACCCACCTTTTTTTGAGGCAGGTCTTGCTAAGGTGTTAAATTGCTCAGGCTGGCATCAACTTGGAACCACCCTGCCTCAGCACCCCAGAGTGCTGGGATTGCAGGTGTACACCACTATGCCAGGCTTTTTAACTGTTTTTATTTTAGTTTTTTTTTTTTAGATGATGTTTCACTGAGTTGCCTGAGCTGGCCTTAAGGTCAGGTGATGTTCCCACCTTAGCCTCCTGATTAGCTGGGACTATAAGTGATGTTCCACCATGTTCAGCTTTAGAGATTAAGTTGTAAAAGGAAAAGTATGAAGTACTCTAAGTACATATAGCGAGACTTGAGTGTTCCAAAGGGCCATATGTGTCCTGTACTTTGAGGTGGGGCTCTGTATTACACAGCTTTATAAGCCAGTCTCACATTTGGGGATGGGGATACAGAAAAGTCCAGCTGTTATCAGAAGGATCTGATGAACTGACTGGAGAGCCAGGGGCATTGGTCATGGTGGTACACCGCTTAAGACAGAGGCTGAAAAGAAGGATTTGAAGTTGAGTCCAGCCTGGGTAACTTAGCAACTTAGGAAGATCCTGCCTCAAAATAAAAATAAAAAATGGGCTAGGGTAGCTCAGTGCAAAGGTCTGCAGTTTAATCCCCAGCACCATGCAAAAACAAACAAACAAACAGAAACCCAGTCAGAGAGGCAACCTTGCCTTATGTGGTTCTTTGAATGACATTACTGATGAGAACCCCAGGTTTGTCTCTGGGGCCTAAGAGTGCTACTCCGGTCTTTAAGTTAGGGCTGGATGCCCTTACCGTTCTTTATGAAAAGAAACAATTTTCTAGGCTGACAAATACACATTAATAAGGTAGGCTAGGGCTGGGGATATAGCTCAGTGGCACAAGCATCTGCCAGGTAAACACAAGGTCCTGAGTTTGACACCTGGTACACACACAAAAAAAGGTAGTGTTATGGTTGATACATTGTGTCAACTTGGGGAGTCTAGAGGTTTGGCTGAGTGATTCAGCAGGAAGCCAAGGTGCTTACTTTGTATACATCCTGAGCCTATGGAAGAGGAGGGCATGGAGACTGTGTGAGAGCTATACGCCCCCTGGGTGGGGGTAGCCTGTTTACAATGTAAGGGAAGAGAGGAGGCTACTTGCAGCCATTCCTCTCTTTTGCTGGCTGTTTTGCTGTGCTGTGCTGCCCTGAACAGTTCACCCTCTGCCATGTGCCACTCTGCCTCTGAGCCAGCCAAGTATGGACTGAAACCTCCACAAACTGTAAGCTAAATAAACCTTTCCTTCCTTCATTTTGGGTGTTGGGTGTTTTGTCTCAGCAATGAGAGAAAAGTGAGTTACTCAGGAGCCCTGGGAGCTATGATAGCATCCAGAACTAACAAGGCTGTACAATGGTAATGAGGCATTCTACATATATATAATTTATTTGATGCCAGGAATCAAACTTGAGACCTTGTGCTTGCCAGGCAGGCACTGTGCTGCTGAGCTATATCACCAGCCCGCTTTACATATATTTTTATGTAATAATTATGATTCTGTGATTTAGCTTATCATCCCCTAAAAGAACTTTTGAAAATGGTCATGGACAAAACACACTGAGTGGCAAGCCGGGCGTCGTGGCACACTCCTGTAATTGCAGCACTCAGGAGGCTGAGGCAGGAGGATCGTTGTGATTTCAAGACCAGCCTGGGCTACAAAGTGAGCTTAAGGGTAGCCTGAATTGCATAGCCAGAACCTGTCTCAAAAAGAAAAAAAAATAAGAAAAAGAAAAACATACTGTGTGTCATTTAAGGAAAATCACTTTTTCACGTTACCGTCTTTCCTATTTCCCCTTTCCAGAGGTGACACTGGTTGTCTTTCCTGTATGTTTCTAAAGATGTTCTATACGTATGCAAGATGTTCTATACATATGCAAGTATGTATTTACATACATACTTGATAGATCTTTTTCCTTATTATTATTATTTGTTTCCTTATTATTATTTGTTGTTGTTACTTGAGGCAGGGTCTCATTATGTACTCTAAGATGAACTTAAATTCACTCTATAGCCCAGACTGGCCTCAAACTTATGGTAATCCTCTTGCCTCAGCCTCTGGAGTACTGGGAATACAGGTGTGCTTCACCACGCCTGGCTTCCTGTTCATTTGTTTGTTTATTTACTGTGGTACTGGGGATTGAATGCAGGGTACTCTAGCACTGAAATACCTCTGCAGCCCTTTTTTTTTTTTTAACCGAGAATCAAACTCACAACCTTGAGCTTCCCAGGCATGCGTTGTGCCTGTTCAGCTATATCCCCAGCGGTCCCCAGCCCTTTTGTAAAAAATGTTGAGACAATGTCTCACTGTTGTCCAGGTGGGACTTGAACTTGTAATCTTCCAGTGTCAGCCTCCCAAAGCACTGTGATTAAGCTGTGAGCCACCATCACTGGCTACATTTTCTTTCTATACATTAATACATGTAGCTCTGCTTTATTTTCTAGCAGTTAACTGCTTCGGTATATTCTACTGCGTGGCGAAAGTACTATTTATCCAAATTTCAGGACACTGGGGATGGGGATGTGGCTCAGTGGTAGGGCTCTTGCCTTGCATGCACAAGGCCTTGAGTTCAATCCCCAGCACCACATACATTGAAAAAAACCCCAATAATAAATAAATTAATTAAAAAAAAAAACAAATTTCAGGACACTGCACAGTTTCTAACCTTTTGCTACTATGACTCTTGCTACAAGTAAATCTTTGTTGGTGCCTCATAGAGTTGTACTTTAATTTTAATTAACTTAAATTGTAAAATTAAGCAGCAAAAATATATTTCCATTCAGTATAACTTGGAGTAGCATTTTGGATATTCTGGAGCTAAATATTTAAAATGCATTTCACTGTTTTATGTAAATTTAAAATTGCCCATGCAGCTTGCATTGTATTTCTGTTAATACTGCTTGAGATTGTCACTGGTGGTGGCCTGATTTCCCTATTGGACAAGAGCCTCCTGAGGGTAGCTCTTCAGAGCCTCCATCTGTCTGGGTTTCTCCCGTATCCCCTGTAATCACTCAACCTGACATGGGGCAGGTGCTTAAGACATTTCTGTTGAATGAGCGGGCAAACGAATGACCCTCTGCACTCTTCCACAAGAAGAAATAGATGCTTTCCAGCTTCAAGCTGACTGAGCATCTTCCTCCCAGCAGGCTGAATCAGGAAGGTGCTGAGAGGGCTTCTTGAAAAAAGGGCTGTGCAATTGCAGTCAATTCCCTCAATAACCCTTATAGAGTAGGAGTGGCACTGTCATTTAAATAGAACGGTTCCGATGGGACACGTGTGTGTGGCCTCCTTACGCCAGCTGTTGTGATGTTAATTAGAATAAAGTGATTTTTAAAAAAAAGGTTCCGAGTCTGATTATGCCAGAAAGTGAGCTAAATTTGGACAGTATTTCCGAGGCTGTAGGTACTCCACAACACTACTTGCACAATGTGCCTGTAGTGAATGAATCCGCCTTCGGGGCAGCCCCAGAATCATGGGTCCGAGGCTGCCGGCACAGGCAGAGCTCTGGAGCCGCCAAAGCAGGGAAGAGATGACCACACAGACTCAGGTACCCGCGTGGGCAAGAGGGCAGCTGTGTCCGCCTCCTTAAAGCAGGGGCCATGCCTGTTACCTGCGACAGAGCTCCAACAAGGGGTGGTACGGGGTGTTTGGCGACACCCAGGAACTCCTAGGTGGGCGAACAGACCTAGAGAGAGCGTCCGAGAAGCTACCTCGCGGATGCTGCGCAAAGAGGCGGCCAACAGAGCGGATAGCTCCGCAACCCAGCGCGCAGCAGATTAACTGTAGCGACAGGAATGGGCGCGCGTGCGTACTGGCACGCGCCCGGCTGCGAGAACCCGCTCACGTCCGTGCACGCGTTCGAAAGGTTAAAAAAAAATAAAGTCCCGTGGGGGCCCGCGACAATTTGGACCCCCAGTCTGGCCGACGTGCGCGCGTGCGCATCAACGCCCTCCTCCACTGCCCTCTCCGAGGGAGGGTGTAGCGCAAAGCTTTGCTTGTCTCATCCCTCTTGAGGCGCGAGCCCCCGAGGTAAACGACTGGTGCCTTGTGGAAAAGAGACGGCCCGCCGAGTGAAGGGAGGAGGTTTGTGGAGCTGGAAGAAAGGAGAAACTGCACCAGCAGGTTGAGGAGCGTGGCTCGCGGGTTGGAACCCGCACAAAACACGCCTCTTCTCACGTCTCTGGGGGCTGCGGAAGTGCTCTGGAGACTGGAGCGGCACGGAGCCAACCAGTGAACTACCATTCCCAGAGGGTAGCGCGGTGATGCGCCTACGGCTCCCGGCAGGCCCCGCGCGTCAGGCTCTTTTCAGCTCGCAGCCTGTTTAGACGAAACTACAGTTCCCAGGAGGCCTCGCGCGAAGCGGCTTGGAAGTGGGCAGCCTGGAAGTCACTCGGGCCACTGGAGCTGGCGGCGTCTACAGCGGTCGGCGTGGGGCCGAGCGCTGCGGTCCAGGGGCCCGCGGGGCGGGCGGCCAGGACGCCCAGGTATGTGGCTTCAGGTGCAGGAGCGGCCTCGCGCAAGGGTGGCGAGAAATCTGTAGCTACTTGGACCCCGAGGGTCAGCGCGGGCGGGCGACCGGGCGGACGGCCGGGTGTGGGCACCGGCTGTGGGGGGCGGCGGCGCCGAGACTCACGCCCTCCGGACCCGGCGGGACGCGTGCCTGCATGGCTCAACTTTTCAGACGTGCAACCCAGCGCGGGTGGGGAACAGCTTGGAGTCTGGGAGCGGCGGGTGCACGTCCCGGCTCAGCCGTTCGAGAGCTGCGGTCTAGGGAAATAGCGCCGAACCACAGTTTTCCCTTCGGTAAAACGGGGAAGGAGAATGTCTTTTCTTGGGAATTCTGTGGAGATGTTGAGATCTGGCGAATAAAGCATTTGCCACATACAAGGTACTTATTACATGTTTGCGTTATTGTTAGCTCTTGGAGAAATGAGGTAAGGTATCGATTACATAGGGTGACCGTAGGGTGATGGTTAGTTGAGCGAGTCCATGGGTAAGACTCAGGGCAGGGTAGCTGCTGTTAACTGAGATTATTTTGTTAAAAGCTTTGAATTGGGAAGCAGAGAGATCCAGGTTCCAATTTAGGCTCCGCCATTTATCAGCTGTGTGACCTTGGGCAGTTGACTTCGCCTCTCTGTGCCTCGGTTTCCTTATCTATAAAACAGGGACTTAAGCAGTAGCTACTTCATAGAGTTGCTTGGAAGATGCAACGAGAATGTAAAGTGCCTAGCACAGCAGTTGGCACATAGCTCTTAGTAAATGATATTTCATCAGCGTTTTGCCAGTAGCCCAGAGACCTTCTGAGAGAGAGACCCTGAGTGTAGTGTTGGTCTCCGAGCCGGCCAGACTCAAAACTGGTCCAGTTGACTTTCCCACCTGCAGCCTCAGGTACCTCATTTGTAAATATGGAAAAATAGCACACATTCCCTCAGAAGGTTGGAAGGATTTACTGAGATTGAGTTCCTAGCCTGAGCCATCCATCACTAAGCAGCAGCTCTTATGTATTATAATTGTTTTTCTTCAGTATTCTCCATCTGGCCCAAAGACTGCCTAACTGTGGGCTGTGACATGACAGGCCCAAGCTCCCCCACACATTTGCTCCCAGCCTCAGTGTCCCATCTGTGAAATGGTAGTCATAGGACTTTTATGCCAGAATTATTCTGGTGATTCCAAGAGATAATTCATGTTTAGTGTTTAGCACAGAGCCCAGCATATATTAAGTGTTTAATAAATGTATTTTTTTGTTGTTTTTCTCTTCTTTCTCTCTCTCTCTCTCTTTTTTTTTTTTTTTTGGTACTGGGAATCGGACTCAGAATCTTGTGCTTGCCAGGCAGCGCCGTGCCACTGAACTATATCCCCAGCCCTCTCTGTTTTGTAGGCCCCTCTGTTTCTGTTTGTCCGCATAGCAGTGGGGGGACAAAGTTCGCACTACTTACCCATCCTGCCCAAAGTTTACTTGCCAAATGATGAATTGTGGAACATAACTGAAGTGTAAGGGGCTGAGAGGAGTTGGTGTTGACCTGCCATCAGCAGAGCCCCCTGCATACAGCCTCCCTCTCCAAGCTCGTACATTCACTCCAGTGCTTTAATGATTATTTTCTGTTATTTTTTGGTACTAGGGATGGAATTCAGGGCCTTGTGCATGCTAACGGTGCTTTCTACCGCTGAGCTGCACTCTCAGCCCTTGTGCTTTAAAATTATCGTCCCAGCATGGTCAGCTCTTTACTCTGTGTCTCAAGAGCCATACTAGCCTTGAGCTCTAGCTCCAGATAAGGAGCCTATGTCTCCCTAATGTCCCTTGATGGCCATCCTTGGGCACTGTAAATGCAGCATGTCCAACTTGATTTCCTCTTCCTCCTTCTCGATCCTATAGTAGTCCAGGAGGAGGCTCATCTTGGCAAATGGGCCCACATTTACCGAGTCACCCAAGCCAGACACTTGGGAGTTGCTGTTCTCCATCCCATCCTTCCCATATCCAGTTGATTGGCAAGGATGGAAACTCCATTGTTGCAGAAACACTATTTCACTGGCCCATATCGGTCTCTTATCTCATGAGCACTGGATGTTACCCCATACCCTGGTGATGATCTTTTCTGACGGGGTCAAGCTGTTAAAGTCACCAAGGAGTAATGTAGGTAAACATGTAACATATATGTTAATTAGGGATACATTATGGATTTGGCTAGATTGCAGTAGCTCAGATGTGGCCAGAAGATCTGGCTTTCAGGGCACCCATTTCTATGTTTTTAGCTTGGCAAAGGTGAGCTGAGTTGTTCATTTCTTTCTGAAAAATTATACTCTGTCATCACCAGAAATAAGGCAATGATTTAAAAATAAAATAAAATAAAACCTTGGTTGATCTCCATTGTTAGTGACAAGAGCACATGGCTTTTTTTTTAGCAGCCTGTAGAATGGTTTCAGAGTTAAATGTGAGCCTGTTTTCAGACATTGCAGTTGTTAGGTGGTAAATCAAAAATGGAATTTAGAATGTGCAGTGATTGGTGCACATTTTGCTGGTACAGTTCAAACTTAGGTTTAATAATTTTCAAAGTATAAATTAGAGGTACTTATATTTTAATAAAAGAATCTAGTAGTCATTTCTTTTAAAGTACAGTGTTTGTTTTTAGATTTTAGGCTAAGAAGCTATTGGACCAGTTTGTGCATTTGTGTTTTCTTTAGGAATATTGTTTTTTAGGATTGTTGTGGTCATAACCTTTGTGTGTGGTGTGTGTGTGATTGGTTTCAATTTGGCTTTAAAAAGTTATGCAAGAAATGCACGCTCATTGTAACATGACCAAAAGGACAGAGATATAGAAGAAAAAGAATAAATGGCACCCTCCATTCAAATCCTATTTTCCCAGGGATAACCATTAATTGCAAGTGTGAGTACTGAGTACTGACTGTTGGGTCATGGAGTTTCAGGGTGAACCAAATAGATATCCTCTCTGGCCTTAGCGACAGGGCTGGATGTGCTCACTCACCTTTGTCTGGCCTGTGTCAGACATACAATGAGCTTGTATCATTGGCAATTAACGAATTTAACGAATTAAGGTAATTAACGAATTATGTATCATTGGTTTTCTTCCCCTTCTCTTCCTTTCCCTTCCCTTCCCTGAGAAAGGAGGGGGAGGGATCAAGATACACATATTTGCAATTTGATTTTTTTCAGTTAATTGTTAGGTACATGCCATCGAGTTATTACGTATGGGCCTCACTCTTTCAGTTTAGTGACTGTACCAATGTGTCTTCTTCAGCATGGAGAGATTATGCCTTACTCTGCTATTTCCCTCTTGCTGGAAATTAAAGTTTCTGAGATTTCTTTTCCCTTAGCAAGCACACATCCAATAAGCCTTTTGCTGCCTTAAATATAAACAGTATAGCATAGTGACTAAAGGCACAGCCTCCGTGGCCTGCAGGGCCTGTATTCAAATTCTGCCCCTGCCTGTATAAGTTGTGGTACACTGGGTTAGCAAAAATGAGAAGGATGCCAGTACCTTCCTCATGAGGGAGTTACTGAGAAAGTGTTCAGGGCAGGGCCTGATACCACTGTTACAGGTGATCTTTAAAACCCAAAGTAACTCATTGGAAATGCCAGGTAGAGATAAGAAAACCTTATTAAGTAGGGGCCTACCTTGGAGAGTTGGCAGTTGGCAGTTGGCAAGAGACCTAGCTGCCCTGGAATGATGAGAGGAAGCTTTGATGAGAAAAGGAACATAGCAGCCAGCAAGGCGGCCTGACCTGATGAAAGCAAGCAGTGGGGGGGAGGGGCTGGATGGGAAGCATCACTGGGAATTACCACTTCCCATATACGGTATAATGATTCGAAGGTGGCTTAGGTGGCAGACCGGTCTGGGTTCAAATCTCAGTACAGCCACTCATTAAGAAATGAATTTTTGTCCTCATTGGCAAAATGGGGTTGATGGTTTTTTTTTTTTTTGGTACTGGGAATCGAACTCATGATCTCACTCTTGCCAGGTAAGTGTTGTACCGCTGAGCTCCATCCCCAGCCCTTGATAGTAGTCTATACCCCAGTAATAGTTAGGGACTGAATGAAATGTCTGCAGACTTGGCCCACAGAGCTATCGTTTTCCCTGTGTCAGCTACTGCTCTCATTTTATTCAGTTGACAAATGTATTGAGCGCATACCTTGTGTCAGATCCCGTTCTAGGCACTGCAGAGTGAGCGGTGAACAAGACAGATGAGATCCTTGCTCTTACAGTGTTTGCTTTCTGGCTGCAGAGTCACACAGTAAACAAGATAATTTCAGATTTTTTTAATTAAAAGAAAAAAGCCAGATCCTGCCACTTACAGATGTTTTTAAGTATTATGGAGAAAATAACAGGGTAAGAGGATAGGAAGCGGCTGCCGGGAGGGATGGTGGTGGGGAAGGGGTGATTATGCGGATGGTCAGGGAAGGCCAAAGTTACATGAGCTGAGATGGAATGAGCAGGCGGCACCAGCTGTGCCAGGAGTTTGGGGAAGAACCTTCAAAGGAGAGGGAACAGAAAGCGTGAAGGTCTGAGGCAGGAATGCATTTG
Organism: Dinomys branickii; assembly: GCA_004027595.1. Taxonomy (NCBI): domain Eukaryota; kingdom Metazoa; phylum Chordata; class Mammalia; order Rodentia; family Dinomyidae; genus Dinomys; species Dinomys branickii. The sequence goes on from PVLD010015737.1 coordinate 10,949, forward strand.
CTATGAAAACAGTTATGACTAGGGAAGAGTGAATTTCTTTCAAGTTCATACTACTTTATTTTTATAAATAGTAATAGCAGCAACTATTTACCTAGTGCTTACTCTGTGCTGGATGCTCTTCTGCTTCACACGTCCTTGGTTAATCCCGACAGTCGTCCAGTGACATAATTTCATTGAACTCATTGTAGAGATGAGGAAACTGACTTAGACTCATGCTCTTCACACTCTCTCTTCCTAGGTCCTCTTTACTAGGCAGAGGCAGATTGAGGAAGTGGACACATTTCCTTTCCAGGTCGTTGGATTGGCAAAGCAGGCTATATTTAGTACCGCATTGATGCGGCAGCAGGAGTGATGGGGGATGTTAGGGCATCTTTCCCACCTAGGATAAGACAGGGTAGTGTTGATTTCTGTTATGGTGGTTTGTGAATGCTTTTCAGTTTCAAAACTAACGGTCTTTCGCAGAGCTTATTAAGTAAAACAAGGTCACTTGCTTGGCTGCCACCATACATGGCTGACATGAGACAGAGTGTGGGGTGTAAAGGGAGTGAGCAGGCTTAGAGTCACATTTGGCCGAGTTTTGTCCGGGGACCTGGGCTGGCAGAAGCCACAGTATTTTAAGCACCCAGCCCTCCTTTTTGACTGTTAAAGTGGTGCACTGCAACCCGGCAATTAAAGTGATGCTGCCTGGCCCCACAGGAGCCCCAGGACCTTTTTCTAGCACCATGCCTGTGACCATTTTGATTTGATACAGCTCAAGTAGTATTTTGAATGAAGGGTATCCGTGGTTAGATGTGAAGACAGGATGGAGTGCTCTGAGGACCAGATGTATGGAGAGCCCCTTTCATCCATCTGTCTGGGACATTTCTTCTACTTTGCCTGTGTGCTAGGCACCATGGTAGACACTGAAGGGAAGAACGTTGAGTAAGACAGTCGTTCTAAAAGCCCCACAGTCGTGCTGTCCAGGAGAGATCTAATGTGAAGAACTGGGGCTTTGGTTCAGTGGTAAAGCACTTGCCTAGCAGGTATAAGGCCCTGGATTCTTTCCCCAGCAGCACAAAAAAAGAAAATAAAAAGACAGGTAATGTGAGCCACTGACAAGGACCATATATATAATGTAATGTTTTCTACTGGCCACATTGTGAAAATTTTTTTAAAAGGGGGGAAATTAGTTTTAATTATATATATTTTATTCAATCCAAAATATTTTAACATGTAATCAATATAAGTTACTATTATTATTATTATTATTTTGCTTTTTCGAGGCAGGATCTCACTATGTCATCCAGGCTGGCCTCAAACTCACAGACCTGCTGACTCAGCCTCCTGAGCGCTGGGATTATGACCCCTGGTTTGAAATATAAAAATTGCTAATGAGATATGGTAGATATATAATATTTTTTATGGGATATGGGATTATGACCCCTGGTTTGAAATATAAAAATTGTTAATGAGATATGGTAGGTATATAATATTTATTTATTTGGAGACGAGGTCAGTGTGGCTCAGGCTGACTTTGAACTCCTAGATGCAAGCAGTTCTCTGCCTTAGTCTCCTGTCCCTAACTGGGACTGCAGGCATGGCCCACCACACCCAGTTTACCATGTGTATTTTACACTTTCAACACATCACAGTTTGTACCAGGCACATTTCAGGCGGCACATGCAGTTATAACTACCATGTTGGATAGTGTAGGCCTAGGACATGAGACTAGGTATAGATCAAGAGTGGTGGTTGACTGTGCTAGGTCACATATGCCATCCTTGGGATTGTTTCCTCCCTCCCTCCCTCCTTTCCTTCCATCCTTGCCTCCAGGGGTTGAATCCAGGGCCTCTGTGCTCTGTACCCCCTTCCCATCCCTGCTTTATTTTGGTTTTGGTGAAGAAGGGCAGAGGAGTGATGAAGAAGGCATCTTTATCATCAGCAGATACAGGGAACCCTTCAGCTGTCCTCTGTCAAAGGTGGCTGTGCGCCTGGCACTGTGCTTACTGTTGGTGGGTGATACCTGTGTTCGGAGGTTGCAGGTGAGGAAGCTGAAGTGTGGCACTCACTCAGGGTTGGGAAGTGCTAGGGGCAGAACTTGAGCTCCTTGGGTTCAATGTCTGTATTTTTATTTGTTTACTGGTGCTAGGGATGGAATCGGCCTTGGGCATGCTCAGCATTGCTGTGTCACTGAGCTACACCCTCAGCCCCCAGGGTCCGTATTGCAGTTAAAGTCTCTCTTGTGCTTCCGAATTAGAGTAGGGTGGGGTCTGAGTTTTGAGTATAGAAAGCCATGGGAAAGATGTATGTAAAATGGATTCCCAGAGTTTGTCAGTGTTGATTCTGAGTTGCTGTTGGTGCTGGAGTGAGCAACTGCCAGAGCCATTCCTAAGATTGAGCTCGATGTTTGTTGGACACAGACTTTACCTTCCAGAAAAGAGGAGAGCTGGGGAGGAGGGAGGAGGGCCCAGCCTGTTTGAAAACTTATTTCTGTACTACTATTTGGATGTGAAGCCACTTTCCCCTTGTGTCTGTCAACCCTCTCCTTCGTCTCTGCGGCCCACTGTGTGTCGGGGCAGTTCCTACAGTACTGTAAGTTCAGCCACAGCAGAGCTCAGCCGCAAATCTTGCCGTCTCTGTGCCAGAGACATGTCTGGGTGGGTAGGGATGGGAGGGGATGTCACTGTGACTTCCTCTGCCAACTCCGTGATGGGGGTTACTGCTCCAGGTTCTTTTGGTTTGGGATTTCCTAGTGGCAGGAAGGATCTGGGCCTTCCAGCCAAACAAGGCAGGTGCTGGGGATTCAGACTTTGTGCATGCCTCCAGGTGGTGATTCACCATACTTACCTCCTACTGCTGGACAGTACCTGACATGTAAAAGATGCTCAGTAAGAATTTGTTGTCTGAATTAACCACACTAGCCAGCCTTCACTGAGTTCATTGCTCTTTTTTTTTTTTTTTTTTGGTAATAGAGATTGAACCCAGGGCCTTTGCACTGAGCTACATTCCTACCCCTTTTTAATTTTTGAGACAGGCCATCACTAAGTTGCTGGCCTAGGTTCAAATTTACACTCCTCCTCCCTGAGCCTTTCAGTGTTGGGATCATAGGTGTGCACCACCATGCTCAGCTTCACTGAGATCTTATGCACGAGCCACTGTTTTGAGGGCTTTCATGTAATATCTCATTTAATCCTTTCTGCTCCATGGGTTTGTACTGTACTGTTGTTTCTCCCATTTCTTGTGTGGGGAAACCGTGATCCAAAGTTCAATTCACAAAGCTGGTGTGTCTCAAAGCCAGGATTCAAATTGAGACCCCTGACTTAAGAGTCCTGGCTCTTAGATGCTCCCTCTGTGGAATGGACAGACAGACTGATGGGGTGAGCAAGCGGTATTATCCACACTAGTTGCAGCCTCTCTACCCCACGTATGTTCCGTGTCTCCTGCTGCAGGGTCGTGTCAGATCCCAGGCTCCTTTGGACCTTGAGGCTTGAACCGCGCTCTGAGCGAAGGGTTTCCCTTTCTTTCTGAGACCTGCTCTTCCCCTTTCTTTAATAAAAACAAACTGGATATTTGGCATTGGTAAGGAATTCTTGTTAATTTTTCAGATGTGATAATGACTCTGGGGTTCTGCTTCAGAAAAAAGTTAAGATGTACATTCTGAAACTTTTGTGCATAAACTAATAAAATGTCTGGTGTTTGCTTCCCATGTGTTGGATGCAGCAGACAGTGGAGGGAACAAGAGTGTGAGCCTGAATAAAAGACGAAACAAGGTGGGGCACGAGCTGATCGCTGTTGTAGCTGGGCATCAAGGGCTTATTATACTCTTACTTTTGTGTTTGAAGTGTCTCATCTCGTCACGAAAAGTTAAAAACAAGCACAGCAGATTTCATTCAGCATTTGTGTGTTTCAAGCTCGAGTGAGTGTATGTGGGGAATCCCCTGCCTCTACCCAGTCCACTTATATAATAATAAAAGTGTTGGAAAATGTCTGCTTTCATTCCCTTTCATTATGCAAGTCAGTACTTAGCCCCGGGCTTTGGAAACCCCTTTGATAAAGCAAGCAGCGGCCAGTAGTGAGAGCACTGGGGGAGGCACCGGTGGCCACAAACTCCCCCAGCTTCTCTAGAACATGGGCCACAGTGGCACGCGCCTTGCAGCCAGTTCCCTAGGTCCCTCTTCTCTGAGATCTGTGTCTCTGCAACACCTGCCTAGGGGGCCCCTCCCACATTTTTTCCAAAGACTTGTTTCAGCAAGAGGCCTCAGATCCTCCCTTGATCCTCCTCTCAGAACAGACTACACAGCTTCTCTGACCCAGGCCTTCCTCTCTGATGGGCCTTTGTTAAAGCCCCACAAGGAGCCAGAATCCAGCCTTTGGTGTGCATGCAGCTCTGCAGTAGGAGGCCGGGAGAGTGCTCCTTTCAGTTCTGGTACTTGACAAAAGAAGGAAGGGGGCAAGATGTAGCTTGTACCAGTGCCTGAGCCCGGATGATACTTCTCATCAAGCCACCAGTTAAAACTCTACAGCCATCCTGTGCTCCCCATTCACACCAAGTAGGAGCTCCTGTTGCCTTTGTTATTTGGGGATCTATAACTTCACAGCCAATCAGTATGTGGTGAAACTCTTAGGTGGAAGTAGCAAAGAGGGGAAGACACGCTTTGGGAGTTCCTGCTGGTCGGTTGCTTCCCAAAGGTGGAGTTAGTTGATGTGAACAGCAGTGCTGCTCGGTCTGATCCTGCTGGAGTGCTAACACCCTCTGTTCCATCTGCAGAGTATCTCTTTCTCCAGTGCCCTTTTCTCTGCACCGTGCTAGGCTCTTGGGTTCACAGGGAGGAAGCCAGGGAGGCCCTGCAGCCTTTTCATTTGTACCCTTGCTTTTTGTTTCAAACATGCTTTTTTGTAGTTCTTTCAATACAGAGGCTCCACGGTGAGTCTTGCGTAGAGAGTGTTGGGAGCACCGCCTGCGGGGGAGGCAACTTGACGTCTAGGCTTCCTAGTGTGGACTGGCTCATTGTGCATCTGGTTTTTAAACTTACATTCAACTTGTACTCATTGAGTTGAGCGCTCTTCCAGTAGGAATATAGCAGTGAGTAAGACAGACAAAACTTCTTATTCTGCTGGGGCTCATGGTCAAGTGAGAGATTCAAAAAACAAGATAAACAAAATGTATACTGTATTTCTTAAGTCTTTTGCGGAGGTCTGTTTCCCCGCAGCACCTGACTGTAGGTCCCCTCCCACTCAAGGTAATCAGTGCTGAGGAAAAGAGGGATATGAAGTATTTACATGCAGGGTGTCGAAATTTTAGGCAGAATCGCCCAAACGTAGGCCTGAAAAAGGTGAAGGTGTGTGAGCAGCGGTGGACATGTCTGTGCAGAGGCGGCAGCCTGTGCAAAGGTGCTGAAGCGAGGGACCTGGTAATTTGAGGAGCACACAAGGAGGCCCCTGTGGCTGGAGAGGAGTGTGCAGGGGAAAGTGTTGAGGGCAGAGAGGAGATAAGCCTGCAGATCTCATAGGATCTGGCACAGAATATTTTTGTTTTTGTTTGTTCTGATTAAGATAGGAAGATACTGCAGGGATGATGGTTACATTTTATTAAATACTGAATAGTGACCACATGTACATGAGCCCAAAAGAACAAAAACTGAGGAACCTAGTCCCCTTTCCTAGAGACTGCCAATACCCCAACTTCTTCTTGGTGACCAGTTCCTTGATACTGCATTTCTTGGGTTATTTTCTTGGCTTATATTAGGTCGAGTCATATGAAATTGCCTTTTTGCGGTCAAGAATTGTTGAATATTGCCAATTGTATCAGGTTCAACCTAACAGCTTCTATTCAGGCACTGGAGGCGTTTGGTCAATCGCTTCTTGCCCTAAGGGTTGGTGGTGAAAGGTTAGGACCTCTTGCCTCCTGCCCCCTGCCCTTCTCTGTCAGTGACAGGCGCAATAGTACATGACACTAGTGAGTGAAAGCCCTTCTATACCGGTAGCACCAAACCCAGGATCACTGTAAGCCCAGGCAAAAGGCTGCCTCTTCCTACCTTACCTGGCAGGTGGCATCAGTCAGTGTTTGGCTTTCTGTGTCTTAGTACTACAGTTTTGAGTTCTCAGATGTTCCCAAAACGAAGGGCACCCTTCTTGTGGGATGTCTGGTGTGACAGAAATGGTGGGGTGCTTTCTGGGTCCGAGCTGAACTTACGGGCATCGTGGAACAGGTTACTGAGCAGAACAGCTGGCAGAGCCCCGGCTTGGAGGGTGCATCTGTTGGAGTAGCTGTCTCTCGGGACCGTGGTGGCTCAGACTGTGGGAGGAGGCCTGAGCAGCCGTGGTGTGGATGCGGGAGAAAGCCCTCCCTCCACCTCTGCCATTTGTCGTACCCTGGTGCTGACCAGCAAGGTTGTTGGAAGTTCTTGTGGGGCCCTAGGGCACTGGGCTAGAACCTGTGGGGTAAAATACAGGAGGTGTAGATCCAGCTTTGGGAGCGCTCCGTCCAGAAGTTACTGCAGTTGGTGTGCTTGGACTGCACACTGTAATAATAGCAACAGCAGCTGCAGCAAGTAGGTGACTCCATGTAAGCCTCCCAACGACTCCGTAAGAGAAGTACACTTATTATTTCCATTTCTACTTTGCAAAGACAACTACATTTAAATAACTTGGTCAAGATCACACAGCTAGAAGACAGCTGTGGTATGATTTGGAGTCAGGCAGTGTCACTCCTAAGGCCATGTGCTTAATTCATGAGCCCTGTATACGTGGGTTTTCAGACCTGAGGAATGTCCGAATGCCCTGGAGAGCTCGCTAAACCTATGCTGGGCTGCACTCAAAGTTTTTGACGCTATTGCATTTCTAACAAGTCTCCAGGTGACGGTGGTGCTGTAGGTCCAAGAAACACGTTTGGGGAATGCCGATATACTCTTGTTGGAAAGCCCAAATGAAATTGGCCTGAAGTAAGGAGAGTTATGGTCTCGGACAGTGAAGCAGCCAGAAATGGTCAATATAAAGGTTGGCTAAGTAGTTCCACAATACCTGTAAGACCCAATCCCTTTCCTTTGTGTCACTCTGCCATCCATGGTGTGCCTCCCATGTCCTCAGGCTCCCCACAGAGCCACAATATGCCAGAGCTCCAGGTGGCACACCCCGACAGGCCATCCCCAATAAAAGAAAGCAACTTTCTTACTGTTTCCAAGAGCGAGGAAATCTTTCGCTGATGCCCTGCCTCCCAGACTCTCCTCCTATCTCTGTCAGTACCGTAACAAATGACTGTGCCTGGGCAGATCACGGGCAAGGGCCAACCAGGACTTACTCTTTAGGCTGGGGTGAATGGCAGTAGGAGGACAGTGGCTTTGGGAATAAAATTGGAATTTTGTTTAGGAAAAGACTTGGAAAGAGGAAATAAAATTGGGAATAAAATTGGAATTCTGTTTAGGAAAAGACTGGGAAAGACTAGGTAGACAGGCACCTGGATCTGCTGCCGAAATGAGCAAAACAAAATGGAATCATAATACTCATGCATGCAGTTATGGGCTCTGCTAGTGACATATTTCATATGACTTATTAATTGAATAATTAAATTTATCATTTAATAATCCCTTTTGCAGATAGATATCTTCTGTGTATGCCTGTTGCTGTTCCTCATGGTCAGTCTAAAGTAGTTGCCCTGTAGGACTGCTGAAGGGTCCAGGAATGGGGAGCAGGCCCTGGAGCCGGACCACCTGTGTGCAAGTTCTGGGTCTGTCTTGGGCTTCTGTCTGACGTGGAAAAGTCACTTAACCTGACAGCATCAGTTTTCATGTGTAGAAAGAAGAACTGTTAATGGTTGGCCCTACAGGGTTGTTGGAAGTAGTCACGTGCACTGGAGCAGAGAAAGCTCTTAGAACACTGCGCAGCCTGCCCATAGTGCATGTGCAATGCACAGTATATCTCCTAGGCTAAGAGTAGCTTTTGCCAGTTTATTAACAGGGACCTATACGCTTCCTGCAGGCAGGGTCTGTATGGTGGTTTTTTACTGCTGTGCTCTGGCACTTAACTATTCAGAATAGATGTCTTTTTTTTTTTTTTTTTAAAGAGAGTTGAGTCTTTGTTAATTTTTCCCCCTTGACTTGCCCAGAATTTAAATTCTGTGACTGGAACCTGATCATTCCCTATTTTGAAGGTACCAGCATGGACCTGATTAAATCTAAGAGCATCACGTATAGGGGCAACTGATAGTTCTTGAGCATTTTTTTGGCCAGAGCTAAGTGCTCTTCATACAGATTTCACTGAATCTTCAGCTCCATTCCATTTACAGATGAGGAAACCAAGGCCTAATTTCCTCACAAAAAGACATCTGGTGCAGTGGTTAAAAGGGGTACCTGTTTCTCCTCATGAAAGGACCTTTGGTGCAGTGGTTAAAAGCTGGGGCTCTGCCTGAGTTGAATTCCTACCTTGTCGCTTTCTTGCTCTGTGACCTCCAGCCTGTAATTTTCTGTATCCAGTGTTCTTCTCATCTATAAAGTAGGAATAGCAACAGTACTGACTTAGCATGCACTGTAAGGGTTAGGAGGCGTTGTTCACATCCAGTGCTTAGAACAGCGCCTTGTACATGGTGTACCTTGGGCTTGTGGTGATGGTTGTTACTCCTAACCAGAGTTAAGAGTAACATTTCTCTCCTTTGTGCTTCCAAAGCAGGCTGGAGGAGCCCAGCAGCAGTGTTTAATCATTAACTGTATGTTCTGTGAGTCCGCACCCCTGTTATCGGGTCTGAGAGCCCACCTTTGGGTTGTGAGGCTGTGAGTGAAGCGGCCAGCTGCGAGCCTGGAGCAGCCCTGGCTCCGTCTGTTGAACAGGTGGCCTGCTCCTGAATCAGAGGTAACAGGCCAGACGTCTTTGTTACCTTTGAGCTTTCTCTTAAGCCCATTCAGACTCCCCAAACCATGTGCCTGATGAGTAAGGAGTCCTTTTATTTTCCTCCCCCAAAGTGACTAGCAAAACAGTCCTCTTTGGGAATGCGCCTGTTTGCGAACACCAACCATCTCCCAGGGAGCTCGGTGGCGGGTGCATTTTTGCGGCAGTTGAATAAGTCGCTGTTAGAAGCTGGCACGGCAGGTTCCCGTTTCCGCATTCCAGACACCCACAGCAGCTGGGGGAGGCACCACCCGAGGTCGGCCTGAGAGTTTGGGCAGGTGGCCTTTGCCTTGGGAAGACTTAGGACGGGAGCCACACCTGGGGCCAGCCTCACAGTCACCTGCTTACTTTGTGATCAGGGCTGTGTTCCAGGATGCCTTTTAGGTGAGCAATGTTTATTAACCTTGGTAGTGACTTGTAGAGAAAGTTCATGTGTTTGTTTTCTTTGTGGAAATTCAACTGTTGGCTTTTCTGTTTTCCCTTTTCTTCCCCCTCTTCTCCCATGAAATGTTTACCTGTCTGCTCCTAACTGTGAAGAAAGGGTGGGCGGAGTGTTGAGGAAGTGAGAAGAAAATGGAGGACGTTTCTCTCTGGATGAGTCGGTGATTGTTTTAGTTGAGCTTCTACTGAAGGCAGTCTTCTGTACCAGGGACTGTGGCGCATCCAGCCTGCTGCTGGCAAGCTGTGTAGCCCTGGGCGAGTTCTGTTGCTCAGTCCCTTCTTATGAAATAGGAAGTATCAGCACCCATTGAGTCATGGAGATAGTGTGTGCAGAGCCTGGACAAAGAGCCACACTCAGATGTCAGCCATCCCCTGCTCCTATCCCAACACTTAGGTCCTCAGGTCCCTGGACTTTCTCTCTGGTTTGCTGTATTCCAGCTATGCCTCCCTTCTGTCTTCCGCTGGTCGTTCCCTTCCCCCAGTGTCCCCAAAGCTGCGCTGGTCGTTCCCTTCCCCCAGTGTCCCCAAAGCTGCCTCCCTCTTCCAGGACTCTGCTTAGATGTCATCTTTTCATTGAGACCTCTTCCCTTATAAATAGGCCCTTCTCAGTCATGTTCTAACCCTTTTTCATTGCAACATTTATTCATCCTTGACTTATTATGGGCTTCGCAAGGGTAGACTCCATGAAAGCGCAGACCCTTTGTCTCTGTCCTTGTAGAACTGTGTCTGGCATGTGGTAGGTGTAGGGTAAATTATTCTGCAAATGAATTTTTTATGATATCAGGCACCTTGTTGCACGAGGACGGGTGGCTGGCCCTTTTGGGATTTGATAGAACATCGGCATATCAGGAACCTGTGGCAGTGGGTGGGTGGCCTGCCACATGCTCTCCTGTGGTCATCCAGCAGTTCTCTGGAGCCTGCTTGCAGCTGCCAGCCCTGTGGTTTCCTGTCCCTTAGCCCCTTAAGTCCGTGCAGCCCTGGCCTTTGGAATGGCTCATCTGGGAGTGTGGCTGTGGCACAGAATGCCTCGGTACTAGGCTATGGCGGATGTCGGATTCATCTAGGTGGAGAAAGATTTGCAGAAGACACCCTCGTGTATACACCTGCTATGTATGTGGAAGCTGACTTTATCTGTAGGTTCCCCTGGGTGTTCCTGCAGCAGGGAGGCCAGTGGATGCCTTGGAAAGGCGGAGTTTGTCGGTCTCCCCTGCTTTAATAGGCAATAATTCTTGCTCTGGGGCTGAGCAGGTTTTAATTAAATGGTGAGCTTGAAGAGTCTGACTGTGTAATAGCTGACACATTCTCATCTGTTTCTGCCTCCTGGTGTCAGCAGTTGATTCTATAAAAATACCCTGGGTAGGGCTTCCCCAAGCCAGGGGAGCAAGCCCAGTGGCCCTCTCAGATTTCTTTCAGCAGCGTGAAGCGCTGAGGTGCCCATGGGCTTGGTGCAGCCCCATCACACGTTCTCACACTTTGGTCCTGATGCTGTTTTATCAGTGTGCAGGGTGGTAGAGAAGCTGCTTCCATAAGAAGTAACTGTCCTGCAAGCGCTCTGTACAGTAAGTTTTAGGGTTGAGTTGGGGAGAGGCCACTGCATGTAATGTCTGAATCCCAGCACTGACTAAGTTCTGGGCCCAGTACCTATCTTCTCTGCCTTGGTTTCCCTGTCTGAGAAGTGGAGCTAATGGCTAGTGCCTCCTCCCTGCCCTGAGGGAGCAGGGGACAGAACCCAGGTCCCTGATCGTGGGAGGCAAGCATTCTATCGTTGAGTTACACCCTCAGCCCAAACCCACTTTTTAGTGGCTGTGTGACACATGGTGGTGTGGATGTACCAAAATTTATTTGGAAAGGGTGTGCTGGTGTACATTTTCTGTGTCTAGTTTTTTCCTCAAAATGGTTATTTTTATGGATAGCTTTCTTTAATTAGGGTGTAGGTGTCCGACCTGCTTAGCCACCTTGTTAACCCAGCCTCCTAGGCCTTGGAGAATGAATTTGAAGTAATAGGGTAATGATGCCTTTTGTCCTGAGAAAGGGGGTGTGTTTTCTGAGGGTTTAGGGCAGAGGGAAGGAGCAGCACGAAGGCACCGTGGAGACTTTGGGTTTCTCCAGAGCTGGAGCATCCTGGGCAGTGAGAGCGAGAGGCGATGGAGGCAGATTCTGTGAGACACTGAGGGCCGCAGGGAAGACTTCTGGCTTTACTCAGAGTGAGACAGAGCCTTGGGAGCGTTCTGAGCAAGCCAGGAACATGGTCTGATTACTGGCACTTGCTGGTCAAAGAAGCTTTGGGCTGTCCTCTCAAGAGTCCCCCTCCACGTGCACTCCCCCATTGCATCCTTTTACAGTGAGTAAATGGCTTCAGGTGTTGTTACCTTGGGACTACCCTGCTTTCATTTTTATCATCTACTGCATTGTATGTATTTACAGATTTATTTATTTTGATACTGGAAATCGAACTCAGGACCTTGTGCTTGCCAGGCAGGCACTGTGCCACTGAGCTATATCTCTGGCCCCCGCCACTGCATTTTAAAGCTAAATAAATATCCTGGATTCTTTAAAGATATAGTGAAAGTCTGTTGTCATGATTTAAATAATTAATAATTCCATACATCCTCCAGTATCCAGTCACTGTTAACACTTAAGATCTTATAAATATTCAAGGATTGGCTTGTTCCCAGTCAAAATCCCCACTGGATTTGGTTTGCCGGTCTCTTTAAGTCTTGCTTTCTGTTTTGAGACAGAGTATGGCTATGTAGTCCTGGGTGGCCTTAAACGCAGGGTGATCCTCCTGCTGCAGCCTCCCAAATGCGAAGATTACAGGCGTGTGCCACCACTCTGAGTTTGCATTACATTTTATTTAATCTGTGGTCTCGCCCCTTCTTTTTCCTCATAGTTTATATGTTGAGAAAAGCCATGCCATTTGCCCTGTACATGATCAGGTCTAGATGTTACCGCCTATGTCCCTGCTCTGCTGTGTAACACGTTCTATGTCCCTGCTCTGCTGTGTAACACGTTCTTCTGTCCATGTTTCCTTTGTCAGAGAGGAGTTGGATTTAGAGTTGGTTGAGATTCAGATTTGAGGAGTGTACTTGCGCTCACACGTGCACATGCACACGTTTTTGGTGGGGAGGACAGGACCTCCTTCTGTTGGTTGCTGTGTGTATGTGTGCACTTATGTCCATTAGGAGGTAAGCCTGCTGTCCTGGTGTTCTGGAGTGTTAGTGGTCATGGGTGACTATTGCCTAGATCCATTATGTCATCCAGGGTTTGCAAAAATTGTGATGATGTAATTCTCTCCTCTCTTCATCTGTTAGCTAAAATATTCCTCTAGAGAGAAACCTCTCCTCATCTATTATTCAGTTACCTCGAGGATACTTACTGACTCTTTTGAACTTTTGTTTACATTAGAAATGAGTATGGAATGATTAGACCCCGGATTCTTAATCTGCTATTTTTCCTGTCTTTGGTTTTTTGTTCATTCATTCCGCATTTACTAGTTTCTGCTACTACTCACCTGTCATGGCCTGGGGAGGAAAGAGATAAACCGCCCCCAGCTGTCTCACTGGGGCTGTACCTTTACCCAGGTGGGGCCTGTACATGTTTGTCCAGCAGCGTAACCAGGGAGAAATCACTCTAGGCCGTTGACACTTGCTTTTTCTCATTTTCTCTGTTTTCCCAGCCTTGTATTTTCAGACTCTACAGTCTTTGCAGAGTTCCAGCTCTGGCCAGAGGATTAATTCTTTATCCTTGGGGCAAGAGGCTTTTGAGCATTTGGATTTCTTCTGATCTGACCCTCCATTCCTAGACAAAAGAACAATGAAGGGCTCTGCTCTGTGGCAGAGGCTAGTCCTTCTAAGTAGCCTGGCCCGGGGCGAGCTCTGACCCCAGCCACTGTTGTCTGGCTCATAAATTTTTGAGGGCAGTAGCACGCTTGAAATCATTTGGATGCTTTGGGATCAGTTACGCATTATACTGCAGTATATCTAAGGGCCTCTTGGCTTCTGGAGATTACAACACATTTATTCCCTCTGGGAGAATATTTGCTGTGCAGTGATGTACAATTCATTAATTCAGTCAATTGCTGACTTACTCATTCAGCATTTATTGAGTATTACATATGTTTCAGGGACTGAGGCCTCAGCCTGAGAAAACCCATCCTGGAATTTATGTTCAGGTTGAGGGACCAGACAATAAAGAAGTAAACAGGTTAATAAAATAACTTTGGAGGGAAGTGAATAATGCTGTGAAGTCATTAAAGCAGAATGGTGAGAGAGACACACCTGGCAAGTGCAAGGGGTTGTGGGAGGCTGGACAGCTGGGATGCTCGGGAGACCATCTCCCGGGCAGTGACGCATCAGGTGCGCCTGGAATAGTACCAAGGTGCTGGCCTTGTCAGAGACCTGGGGAAGAACTTCCTTGGCACAAGGAATAAGTACAAGGTTCTGAGGCAGGAATGAGCTCAGTGTGTCCAAGTGGCTGGTGCGTGGGTGCCTTGGAGCGTGCAGCTCGAGGGTGGGGCGAGGGGAGAGCCTGGCAGTGTGAAGTTGGTTCTGAGTGTCACCTCCCTCTTTCCCCCTGGTTACTGAGAAAGGCATAGGTTGAAAAGATGGAAATAGGCACTGAGGGAGGCAGCCTGGTCTGGATGCAGAAAGAGGTACCGTGTTGGTCAGACTGGTGGCATCGGTGCTGGACAGAAGTATGTGGCCCAGTGGAACTTGGCAAGGGATTGATGGGGGTGGGTGGTTAAACAGGGTGAAAGATTTTCCATGAGGCTAAAGCTCTGGTTTGCAGATTTGGTGGTAATAACAGCCCTTGTCCTCTTTTACATGAGCTAACGAGTTTGTGTTTTCTACCCAGCACACATTATAATAGGCTTCATTATCTTAGACTCTTAACTGCACATTTTACAGCTGAGAAAACTGAGGCCCAGAGAAGTTAAGCCCTTGATCAGTGTCACACAGCTAGTTAGGGCTGCCTTGGCCCAACCCACAGCCTGACCTTGTTCCTCTTTTCTCTCTCCCTCCAACCGCAGCTGTTAACGCATGATGTTCACACAGCCTGTACCCAGCAGGAGCTCGCTGCCCATGTTCTGTGTATGTCCCTGAGACACATGTGATACTTTACACCTGTGCCTCTCCACCGTCCCCACTAACCTAGATCCTGACCCACCTTTTATTACAGTATTTGTTACAGGGCAGAAAACAGGGACTTTTCTATTGCTGACACATACGTAACTTTACACGTGACCCAGATAAGGTACAGGGCCCTGACTCTGAGCTTCTGCACCTGCTTAACTGATGGGCTGAAAATCTTCTCACCCATCAAATCCTCCTTATCACCTTCTCCAGTGCTTGGCATGTAAAAGGAGATCACCTTCCATAGACTGAAGTGTTCTCAGGTTTGGTCCTGCTCCTGTCTGTGCACTGTTCATCCCTCGTGGGTACTGAAAACTGCCATCCCTGCTTCTGCTTGCCTTTAGTGTTCACAGCAAGGATTTTTTTTTTTTTTTTTTTTTTAGGAGGAAAGTTTATTAGAGGAAAGCTCCTGAAAGCAGGAGTGGGCTTGGAAGGTGGGTTGCCATGGGAACTCTTTGGGGGATTTTATATAAGAAAATGACCACATCTAGAGCACTCTCTGCCAGGCCGAGATCAACCTATGAGGTTACAGAGTTCAACCAGAGGTGGGCATGTGGAGAGTGAGCCCTGGCCATTGTGCCTCCATCTTGGGCCCTGGTTCTTGTCAGCCCTCTGTCTCCGGCTTTGTCTTATCTTGACCTCCCCTGGGTCATCCCACCTCGGTTCCAGGCCTAGTTTGTAACCTAGCTGCTTGCCCCGCCTACTACGAAGCCCCTCCTTGGAAGAGGTGTCCCTGACTGCTGTTAGGGGAAAATGGGGGATGACCACTGTCTAGCTTGTGGCCAAGGGATTGATGGCGGTGGGTGGTTAATAACTTCCTGAACTTCCGGACTGTTAAATGTTAATGTGGAAGGGGCCAGCGTAATAGTCATAGTCAGGGATGTTCCCCAGAGGGTCTACAGAGTGTAGACCAGTAGCCTTGAGTCTGGAAGAGACAGGGCTGATTAAGCAGTTGAGTACATACAGCCCGAATAGCAGTCCCAAGAGAATAATCGCTCCAGTGGCCAATGTTTCTTTCTACCAGTGTGGGCCAGGAATGGCAACAAGGATTTTTATGTTTTTATATTATCTTTCTTTAAAACATACAGAAACCACAGGCTGGTTATAAACCACAGATCAGCGTGTAAAGCACAGAAGTGCTCCCTTTACCCTCTTGACCCTGTGGCTGGCCTTTCCCCAACTTCTTGCTCAGAGGGATGTTAAATCCCTCCAGGTCTTTGTGTGTGCACTGGAATGTGTTTAAGAGCCAGAGTCCCTGGGATCAAATTCTAGTTTTGCTGTGAACCGTATGTCTCTGTGCCTCCGTTTCCCTGTTTATAAAATGATGATAGTCTCAACCTCATGGCCTATAAGCACTTAATAGTAATAATGTATGTAAAGAGTGGTGCCTGACATGCGGTACGTACTGATGTGTTAACTCTTTACTACACATATGTGTATGTAACTGTTTGTTTCACACATACATTCTCTAGGTGTTCTGTAGATTGTACTTTAATAGACTGCTTTGGAGATTCTCTGTGGCAGAGGGTCAAGGTCCATGGCATTGATTTTAATGACTGCACAGTGCACCATCCCGTTGATACCGTACTGGTTGTTCCCACTTTTGATTATTATAACTCAGTGTCACACACAAAAGCCTTTGTTGGTAGGTGTGGTGGCTCATGCCTGTAATCCCAGCACTGGGACGCTGAAGCCAAAGGATTGTAAGTTTGAGCCCAGACTGGGAAGTTTAACAGCAGTAGTGAGATCTCTTAAAAATAAAAATAAAATTCTAGGAATATAGCTCAGTGCAAAGACACTGAATTCAATCCTTAGTGTTACCAAAAACCACTTGCTAGGCCAGTGCTTTCCCGCCAGCCACACTCCAGCTACCTGGCTGCTGCTTTTTTTCTTCACTGGCTTCATGTTGTTTAGATCCAGCACGTGAAATTTATTTTGGTATTAGGTGGAGCTAAAGGTTGAATCCCCCACTAATGAGTTGTTCCAGTGTGACTGTTGACTGAATAATCCATCCTTTTCTACTAATTTGAAAAGCAGAGTAGGAGCCAGGCCCCAGTCTCTGTGGTTTAGTGTTTCCCTTTCACCTTCTGCCCCAACTCAGTGAAGCAGGTTGGATGACGTTTGCATTCGTGATGCGGGCACCAAAGACAGAGAGGTGGTGGCACTTGCTGGACATCTTGCAGCTTGGGTGAGGCAGAGCCTGGTTTGTCATATTGCAGGTTTATTTAATACTATCCTCTGTGTTTGCAGTATACTTTCAGCCTTCCTGCAGTATTTTGACAGATCTTTTATCTACAAGTAACTAATTTTTATTGTTCCTGTGACTGTTTTTAGGCCTGTGCTCTACCCCTTCGTTCTGGCCAGAACTTCCTGACTGTTAAATGTCACTGCAGGGGTGCTGGCAGGAGGAGTGGATGTCTCAGATGTTTTATCCTGCAGGGCCCCCTCCATAAAGACCTGGTGAAATGGGCATCAGAATGTTTCTGAGTCCTCTTAAGGGGATCGTGATGACCCCCCAGGCAGTAGCAGTGTCGTGAAGGACATCTGTCCCCATGGCCGGGCCACACGAGGGAAGAAGGTAGCATCACACATGACAGCTTGAGTATAAGCATCACGGAGCAGAGTGCTAGGCTGTTAATGTTGTCAAGGAGGCAGCACAGTGAGCCAGGACTGTCGGAGCAGCCTCAGAGCTGCTCTGCCTTGGTGGCACTGGTTGCCCACCTAGGTGTCATGAGGCCAAAACACAAACATTACCCGTGCTCTTCTTTCTGTCAGGGTGGACTTGAGCAAATAACTAAACCTCTCTCTGCCTCAGTTTGATCTTCTGCAAAATGTGGTAATAATAGCACTTACCCTAGGTTTTTGTGCAGATTAAATTAATCGACCAGTGTAAAGTCCTTCGAGGAATGCTTAGCACATAGTCAACACAGAGCAGGGATAAAGGTCCAAGGAGATATGTGGGCAGGTAATTCCTGTGGTAGTTCCTGAGCACCCGCAGCATGACACCCAAGTGCTAGGGCTGCAGCAGGGCTCAGGACAGACATGGCCCCCGTGCTTTTGGAGCTGACATTCTAGAAGGGAGACGGACACTCATCAAACAGATAGTATCATGTGGGGTGGTGAGATGAGTGGTGAAGAAAACTGATCGGGGAAAATGTCCGCTGAGCACTGTTTAGACAAGTGGTCAGGGAAGGACCTTGAAGAGCTGGTATTTAGGTGAAAGTATGAGGGTAAGGAGCCTTGGGGAAAGAGCATTCCACAGAGAATAGCATGCAAAGGCCCTGAGGCCGGATCTTGCAAAGCTTGTTCTAAAAAGTACAAGTAAGGTAATGTTGCTAGAGGGCAGGAAGGGAAAAGATAGTGGCCGGAGATGGTTTTAGAGAGGGAGCCAGGTGGGAAGGTCTTAGCCTAGGTGTTTTAGCTTGGAAGTTCAAGAACCAGTGTGATCTGATCCTAAAAACATTTTGAGGTGCCTCCTGAAACGTAAAACAAGCCTATTCCCTCGCATCAGGAGCAGTAGGCCCAGGGCTCACTACTTTCTCTGTCCATCTCCACTCTGCCTCTAGTTCTCTGTGCTACCTTTGCTCTCTGGGTTTTTCTATAGACTCTTGGCTGTTCGTAGCTCCATGCCTTATGGGGTCTCTGGTTTCCAGCCACAAGCAAGGACTTGATTGGCTGTCAACATCTTAGGATGGGGGATCTGATTGGCTCAGCTTTGGTCAGTTGGCTACCTCTTATCTAACTACTGTCCAGGTGTGTCTGGACAGTATTCTTTTTATTTTATTTTATTTTATTTTATTTTATTTTATTTTATTTTTTTTGCGGTACTGGGGATCGAACTCAGGACCCTGTGCTTGCTAGGCAAGCGCTTATTCCACTGAGCTATATCCCCAGCCCCTCTGGACAGTATTCTTGTCCCCTTCCGCCCGCTGCTCTTATGTACACATGCAGTTCTCATTAAAAGGAGACTCAGGCCTCACAGACAGGCCCAATTCTCTGCTTTCCTGGCCTAGGGTATTATTTGTCTCATATATAAAGCTCATGTTATGGTTATGAACATGAGCTTGATGGCCTGGAATCAACGCTTTGCCACTTGCTAGCTGTATGACCTTGGGATCTTCATCCCCTCCTAAGGCCTCAGTTTTCCTTACCTGTCAAATGAAGATGCTAAACATTCCATTTCAAGTGGTGACTAGAGCATTAAAAATGTACATAAGGTACTTAGTCTGAGCCAGGTATGTATTCATTAGCATTCTCCTTATTTGTCCTGCCTAAATCTGGATAGTGCTCTGTAGTTGAAGCTAGGTCTTGGCGAGTAGAACCTTGGAATTGATCCCAGCTCTATTCCTAATGCGCTCTGCCACCTGGGCCTAGTAAGTAATGTCCCTTAGAGGCTTGGTTTCTTCATCTGCATACAAGTGAGAATAGCAAGCTGTAAGAACTCATTCGCTGAATGTGTATTTGTTGTTTGAGACACGGGATGGCAGGAAATTCAGAAATGTGTCGAGGCTCAGTATAGTCATGGCCCTTGAGCATACCATGGGGTTTTGAGTGAATGGGAAGACTGCCATTAGGACCCATGAAGGCTTGTGCAGGGCCCTCTCTACATAGCACAGCTTTCCTTCTCATGAAGAACAGATCTGGACAAGAGCTTCCAGGGAAATGTGTTTGTTTGGTTGTATACATTCCTCAAAGAGTGATTTTTTTTTTTTTACCCCCACAGTGCTAGGAGTGAACCCAGGGCCTCATACCTGCTAGGCAAGCACTGTATCTCTGAGCTACATTCCTAACCCCAGAGAGTGGTTCTTAAGCCAGGCTGTGAATGCCTGGGGATCTTGTTCATAGTTCGGATTCTCTGGCTTAACTCCTGGAGCTTTGCTGCTGCAGGTGTAGTAGCAGATGATCATCTGCTGGTTGGGCTGCCCGGCAACCATTCATCATTCTTTGGGGGTTTTCATTTTTGGCTTTTCCAGTTCTTCCACTATGCAGTCCATTCATTTACTGAGACTTCTCTGTGTGGGCTGCTACTTACTCTAGGCTCTGGGGCTATGGCAGTGATTCAGACAGAAGGTACTGCCCTGGAAAGTGAATAATGTCTGTACATGAGATAACAGTATGGTACAACTGTCACTTCCCAGTTTTGATAATTATACTGTGACTGAAAGAGTATCACTCTTAGGAAATACCCAGTGGCATCCTTGGTAGTTAAAACAAGAATAAATTCGTGAGAAAAGGGAAGCAAACAATATTGGCTCAGCAAACGTGAAAATGACTGCAATGTTTATCCTTTTTTCAGTTGTGGGGGTGCTGTGAATACTCAGCCACAATGAAATGCTTTATTGTACAGAGTTGGGTTCTGTTCCAGAAATCAGTGTTCATGTGCACAGTGGTGAGTATAAAGACTAAAATTTTTATTCATTTATTTGTTTGTTTGTTTTGAGACAGGATCTTGATATATTGGGCAGGCAGGTCTTGAATGCCTGGCTTCAAGTGATCCTCCCACCTCAGTCCCTCCAAAGCAGTGACTATAGGTGCACACCATTTTGCCAGCTTGTAAGAGTCTAAATATTTTAGTTGGGAGGACAACTATAGATTGTTTTTATTTTCCTCTTTATACTTTTATGTATGTTTTACATTTTCTAGAAAGAACTTTCAGAAACAGAACAAGAACAAAACTGGAAAAAAAAAGCCCCAACACGATGGACCACTCTGTCTGGTATGGTCTGGATGTAGAAATACCTTAGCAGTGGGCAGCAGGGAGCAGGCAGCAGGCAACAGGCAACAGGCAGTAGGCGTGGCCCTTCTTGCTACAGTGATTGGTGCAGGGGAGGGCTCAAGAGCATGTCAGTCCAATCAGAATGAAGACAGGTCTTCTGCTGGGGTTCTGGGGAAGAGGCTAGGTTGTGCTGACTTTCTACTGGGGTGCCAAGTTCTCGGGATAAACTTACTGATACTAGGAGCCATCTTTGCCCAGAGGGTTGGATGGGAAGAAGATCAAAATGATGG
This sequence comes from Dinomys branickii, assembly GCA_004027595.1. Taxonomy (NCBI): domain Eukaryota; kingdom Metazoa; phylum Chordata; class Mammalia; order Rodentia; family Dinomyidae; genus Dinomys; species Dinomys branickii. The sequence continues at coordinate 31,384 of PVLD010015737.1, forward strand.
ATACATCCTGTGAATATCTAGAAATCAGAGTAACTTCCAAAGGGTTCAATAATGTGAGCCAAAAAATTGTTTTCCTTTCCCACCCCGCCCACATCCGTTTGAGTTGGGTCTCTGCCACTTGCAACCAGGAGTTCTAAGTAGAATAGTTATTTTAGTGGGCTCTAGATTCTGTATTCTAAGAATTCTCTGTAAATGATTTGTATGAGTTAGATGTTTGGGAAACACTTCGTTAGACTTTTCTAAGTGCTGGTTCACAGACTTAAGTGAACAACAGACTTGTCTGGAAACTTGTTAAAAATACAGAAGCACTGTTCCAAATTGTAGAAGATTCTGGTTTGGAGCCTAGGGGCTGGGTATCTGCGTTTTGAACAACATCCTGAGTGATAGGATGCATGTCAGAGTTTGAGAACCCATCTAATAAAGGGTGTGGATCATGCACAGTCCATGGCCTTATCCAGAGACAGCCCAGGATCTTTCCTTGATGAATGCAAGTGGACTTTGTGTCTAGATTGTCTTCAGAAGAAATCATGCCTTTCCTGCCTGTTACCCAGCCTTGCACACCAGCCTCTAAACATAGACCTAGAGTATTTCATTATGTTGTAGGAGGAATTTGGTCAGATAGTTGACCTTTATTAGTATAATGGCTTAACTAGTATATACCACTCTCAAGTATTTTGAAAAGAACTAGATATGTTTGTGCTAAATAGTGTTACTATGGGTTCAGAACCAAGGCTGATCTTGAAGGTGAACTTTGCTAAAAGCAGAAATTGTTCAAGAGGTTGGTGTAGTCCAAGGTAATACGTGGTGAATGTTTCCTGTGTGTATGTATGTGTGTGCGCACATGCACGTGCACTTATTTGGAGGTAAAGCAGTTCTTTTACTTGAATGAAAGAGAATCTTTTGAGTTGATCCAATGGGCCAGAAAATCCCTTTTCAAACACTGGCATGTAGCAGGTTTGCTTTCGAGGCTCCTGCAAGATCTGGGAACGAAGCGGATGTGGGCCTGACTGACCCATCCTCTTGGCTCCCCCCCGCAGACACGTGTGATGTTGCCTTTGTCTGAAAGCCTTTTTTCTTCAGGATTTGTACCTCTTGCTGAGGAACTGCAGCCCAACCACTAGGAATTAGGGCATGGGTTAGCCAGGGTTATTCAAATGTGAACTGATCATCTTCAAACATTTTGTATATCATCTTCCAAAAGAATTTTGATAAGCCTTACCACCGCCTTATACATTGTAAGGCTAGCATATAAAATAATTTTATAGTAGCTTTAAATTTTTCTTATCTTGAGAGAAAGAAAATAGCACATATTTGATTGTAAGAGGAGTTATGATGAAAGTTGGCTAATTGAAATAAATATTTTATGATATGGCTTAATTAAAATGTGTTTCACAGCTTGGTGAAGCGGTGTGTACCTTAGTCCCAGCTACTCAGGAGCCTGAGGCAGAAGAACACTGGAGCCCGAGAGTTTGAGACCAGTCTGGGCAATATATTCTGTCTCCAAAGAAAAAGTTTCACTACTTTATTAAATAAAACATACAGATCCTGGAAAAAAAATCACATAAAATTTTCCCTGCAAAGTTTTTTCTAGTGAAAAGATTGGTGGTGCTGAAAACCATTCCCTTTAAAGGAGTCAGGGCCACTAACCTGTACTACTTTGGCTGTTCATGATCTCTACATGGACCAGAATGTCCTGTTTTTAAATCTAAATTTCATATTTGACAAAAAGATGTGTAAGTCAGGGAAGAACAGGCAGGTCTGGGGGCATAAGGAGTTTCATTATTTATTAAAGGCTGCTTCCCTAGAAGTGATGTTGAGGTCTTCTGTGGCTTGGAGTCCTGGGAAAGATGTGGAAAATTGTTACTGCAGGCTGGTTCACATTCAGACCATTAGGAAGGGAAACTTGTGAAAATAGAGGGTCAGACTATCACTTCTCTTAAAACCATTCATACAGCTGGTCACAGTGGTGCATGCTTATAATCCTAACACTCTGGGAGACTGAGGCAGGAGGATCGCAAGTTTGAGCCCAGCCTGGGCAACTTAGCAAGATCCTGTTTCAAAATTAAAAATAAAGAAGGCCTGGGGTTGTGGTTCAGTGCAAAGGTCCTGGATTCTATCCCCGGTAGTACCAATAAACAAATGCACACAAAAAAACCAAAATAAAGTTCATGCTTTTGGATCGAGTGGAAGTTTCCATAGGCCTGTTGGGATACTAGTAAGCATAGCCAAGCCCTAAGACTGTTGGCTTTAAAAATTTGGCAGTTTCTTTTGGAGCAAGAGACCCAGACATAGGTACGTTACAGGAATTGCAGTAGTAATGTCTGCCACCACCTGTATGTGGTGAAACACACATTAGATGTGCAGTTTGATGATTTTTGGTATATTTGTAAAGTTGTACAACTGTCAGCACAGTCCAGTTTTAGACATCTTGTACCTGTTTGTAATCGGTCTTTGCTTTCATACCCAGGCTCAAGCCACAGCTCAGCTGCTTTTGTTTTTATAGATTCACCCTTCCTGAATATTTCAAATAGGTGCAGTCGTAAAATAGGGTTTTTTTTGCCCCAGGCTTCTGTCATTGAGCATGTTTTTTGAGGTTCTTTCATGTTACAGCATGCGTTAGTAGTTCATTCCTTTCTATTGTTGAATAATATTCTATTGTATGAGTTTAATACCTTTTGTTTATTCATTCATCAGTTGATAGATATTTGGATTGTTTCCAGTTTGTTGCTAGTGTGAGTAATGCTGTTATGAACATTTATGGACAAGCCTTTGTGTGGATCTATACATTGATTCATTCATTTATTTTTGAGACAGGGTCTTGCTATGTAGTTCAGGCTGGCCTTGAACTTAGTGTGATTCTTCTGCCTCAGCCTCCTAGTGCTGGAATTATAGGCATGTGCCACCACAGCTGGATTTTTTTTTTTTTTTAATACCCATGAGTAGAACTGCTGGATCATTTGGTAACTGTATGTTTAGCTTTTTGAGGGGTGAGGGGCACTGGGGATTGAATCCAAGATTTTTGTACTGAGCTACATTCCCAGACCTTTTTTCATTTTTAATTTCATTCAATCACCAAGTTGCCCACACTGGGTTTGAAATTTTGATCCTCTTGCCTGCGCCTCCCAGAGTGCTGGAATTGTAGGTGTCTGTCACCACGTCCATTGTTTACTTTTAACTTTTTAAAGAAATTGTCCGACTGCTTTGTTTTCCCTAGTGATCGCCCCATTTTGCAGTCCTGCCAGCAGTGAATTGGGGGTCGCTCTGTTTCTGTACCCTCACCAGCATTTGTTGTTACAGCCCTCCGTGTGGGTGTGCAGTGGCGTCTCACTGGAGCTTTGTTTTGTTCCTGGATAACTAATGATATTGATCATCTTCTGTGGATTTATTGGCCATTTGTCTTCTTTGAGGAAATGCCTGAGACTCATTTGCATACTTATTAACCCTATCTTACTGAGTTGTAAGGCATCCTTGTGTATTTCTGGATACTCATCAAATACATAATTTGCATATGTTTTCTCTGAGAAAATATTTTTATTTTCTTAATCATGTCTTTTAAAGTATCAAACTTTTAAAATTTTGGAAATGTAGTTCTTCAATTTGTTCTACATTTTCAGTGTCATAATGAACGTTTCGCCTAATCCATTGTCATAAACATTTTCAGTCTTTTAGAAGTTTCATACTTTCGGCTCTTGCCTGTTGATCTACAATTCATCTTGAGGTCATTTTTGTGTATTATATTAGGTGAGGATCTAAACTTATCTTTTTGCTTGTGAATATCCAGTTGTTCCAGCACCATTTCTTGAAATAATATCATTTTCCTCCATTAATTATGTTAGCACTTCCATTGTAAATCTGTTGACCATTAGCCTGAGGGTTTATCTAGCAGATATTTTATCTAAATGATTATATAGTTTATCTAGAAGATTTTTATTTTATTTTGTTTATCTAGAAGATTCTCAGTTTGATTTCTTCATCTAAATGTCTGTCCTGCTGCCACTACCGAAGTTGTCATTACTGTAGCTTTATAGTTAGTTTAGAAATCAGGAAGTGCAAGTCTTCAGTTCTTTTTCTAAATCGTTTTGGCCATTCTGGTTCCTTTGCATTTACTAATAACTTTTTGGATCATGTCATCAGTACTGCACAAAACCCTGCTGGATTTGATAGGCTTTAGGTTTACTTTATGTATCAGTTTGCTCAGAGTTGCCACGTTAACATTTGATTTTCTACCGGGGAACAGAAGTGCTTCTCCATTTTATTTAGATTTTCTTTAAGCTTTCATAACAGATTTGTTTTACAGCTTTCAGTGTACAAATCTTATCCTACTTTTGTTAAATGTATCCCTGTATATTTTATTCTTCTGCATGATGTTATAGAATTTCTTCTGATTGCCAGTTTGTAGAAATATGATTGACTTTTGTATATTGATCTTATGTTCTGTAACTCTGTAGAAGTCACTTATAGTTCTAGTAGTGTATGTGTATTTGTGTGTATTCCTTAAGATTTTCTGTGGACAGGGCCATAGGATCTGCCAGTACAAGTGGTTTTACTTTTCAATTTGACTGCCTTTAATTTAAAAAAAATTTCTCTCTTACTGAATTGATACAAGTTGTAACATAATGCCAAGTATTAATGGTGAAAGTGGACATCCTTCCCTTGTTCTCTAAGAGGGAAAGTATTTAGTCATTCTTCGCTATCATGTTAATTGTAGAATCTTTTAAAATGTACATGTTAGCAGATTGAAGAAATTTCCTCCTGTTTGTAGTTTGCGTGTGAGTTGTGTGTGCGAGACAGGGCCCTACTGTGTAGCTGAGTCTGGCTTTGAACTCACTATGAATGTGTTTTTAATGAGTGGGTGCTGGGTTTTGTCAAATACTTTCCTATGTGTACTGAGACTGTCATACTTTTTACTGTAACAGTGTATTACTGATTCATAGATGTTAAACCAATCTTAAATTATTGACTTGAAACCTTTTTTTTTCTAATATAGGTATTTAAAGCTATAAACACTACTTACTTTGTTTTACCTGTGTCCCATAAATGTTATATGGCTTTTATTTTCATTCCATTCACAATAATTTCCTATTTCTCTTGTGGTTTCATCTTTGTCACATGAATTTCTTATTTGTCAGGTGTGGTAGCACATGCCTATAGTTCCAGCTACTGAGAAGGCTGAGTTGGAAGGATGACTTGAGCCCATGAGGTTGCGAATAGCCTGGGTAACATAGTAAGACCCTGTCTCCAAAAAAAAATGTGTTTAATTCAAATGTTGGAGGTTTACTACATTTCATTCTGTTGATCTTTAATTCCATAATAATGAAATAAAATACTTTGTATTATTTCAACCCTTTAGTACAATTCCTTTTTTTATTTTGAAATAAACTCAGTCTCACAGGAAGTTGCAAAAATACTACAGATGGAACAAATGGCTCTCTATATGCAGAAGAATGATGTTGGGCCCTTACCTCACATCATACACAAAATTAACTCAAAGTAAGTCATAGACCTACATGTCAGAATTAAAAATCTAAAACTTTCAGTAGAAAACATAGGAATATAGTTTTGTAACATTGAATTAGGCAATTTTTAAAAAAGATATGATACCAAAAGCACAAAGAATAAAAGGAAGAAAAAAGATACATTGGACTTCATCAAATTTAAAAACTTCTATGGCCATGCCTGGTGGTGAAGACCTATAATCCCAGCACTCTGGGAATCTGAGGCAGAAGGATCACAAATTATAATCCTCTGAAGCAATTTAGTGAAATCCTATCTCAAAATAAGAATAAGAATAAGAATAAGAATAAGAATAAGAATAAAAGAATAAGAATGTCAGGGATGTAGCTCAGTGCAAAGGTCCTGGGTCAGTCTTCAGTACCGTGACAACAAAACAAAATAAAAAACAACATCCATAAATTCAGAGGACACCATCAAGAAAGTAAAAGGAACTCATAGCACAGGAGGAGATATTTACAACTCTTGTGTCTCATAAGGGACTTATGTAATGTACAGAATATACAAAGAAGTCTTTGACAATATAAAAACAACTCAATTTAAAAATAGACAAAAGATTTGAATGGGTGTTTCTCAAAAATATATTCAAATAGCCTATAAGCACATGAAAATACACTCAACATTGGTAGTCACTAGGATAGTACTGATCAAATCTACAAGATTCCACTTCATACCAAGTAGGACATCTATAATTAGAAAGGTTGGCAATAACAGATGTTTGATGAGAATGTGAAAAAATTAGAACTTTCATACAGGGCTGATGGGAAATCAGTTCCTCAAAGAGTTCCACATAAAGTTACCATATGCTGCAGCAGTTCCACTCTTAATGGTGAAAGTGGACACCCAAGAGAGATGCAGCATATGTCTACACAATGACTGGTACGCACGTATTCATAGCAGCATTATTTATAAAACCCAAAAAGTGAAAACAGCTCAATGTCTACCTGATGACACTGTATAGACAATGGAAAGAATGAAGTACCAATATATACCATAAGGTACATAAACCCTGAAAACACACGAATGGAAGAAACTAGACACATATTATATGACTCCATTTCTATGAAATGTTCGCTGTAAGTAAACCTATGGGGACAGAAAGCAGATTACTGTTTGTCTGGGACTGGGGATGCCAGGAGGGAGGAGTGGAATGTGATTGCTGAGGGTCTAGAATTCAGTTTTGGAGTTATAAAAATTTTCTGAGCCTAAGTTATTGCGATGCTTGTGTAGCTTTGTGAATATACAGAAAACTACTCAATTATGTGCTTTAAAAGGATGCATTTTATCTATTCACCTTCGATGTAATTGTTGTTGTGTTTGTGTGAACGTCTGTTAGTTTTGGGTTAGTTTTCTGTAAGTCTCACCCACCCAGTCCCCTGTTCTTTACTGCCTTCTTTCTGATGAGTGGCTATCTTCTAGTGTTTTGTTTTTATTTTTTTGGTGGGTTTAAAAAAGCTTTCTCTTACTGCTTTCTTACAGCTTTGTAGTGAGCACAGCATACATCTTAATTTGTAAAAGTCTACTTCAGGTCAATACTAAAACTCAGTTTCAGTTAAACATAAATATTTTGCTCTAATATAGTTCCATTCTTCTTTTGTGTTATGACTGACCTATATATTTTCATATATCACAAGCTCCTATGTACAGTTTTATAATTATTTTGTAAATTCTTACATCTTTTACCTTTTCTGGGGATGGGGCACCAGGAAGCAAACTCAGGACCTCACACTTGCCAGGCAGGCATTTAGGTCAAAGAAAAACCATATTTATTAGTCTTTTATAATATTTGCCTGTGTATTTATTTCTTTATCTCTTCTCATCAATTGCAGTTACCATATGCTATCTTTTCCTTTCAGTGTAAAGGACTTGTATAGTATTTCATTCCAAGAGTAAATCTTGGAATGCCTTTATTTTGCTTTCTTTTGGAGGATAGTTTTGTTGGATATAGAAGTTTTGGTTGACTTGACAGGGATCTTGCCTCCTTCATTATTTTGTTTTTGTGTTTGTGGTGCTGGGCTTGGAACCCAGAGTCTCAGTGCATGCTGGGCCAGAGCCCTACCACTGAGCAACACCTCGTCCAACTCTGTTGTTTGAGTTAGTTAGGCTGATGGCCCCTGGCCTCTGTGGTTTCAGGTGGAAATGAGATGTTGATTATATGGATGCTCCCTGGTGAGCTGTTTTTCTCTGGGCACTTTAAAAATTTTGTCATTGTGTTTTCCCAGTTTGACTGTGTTGTGTCTAGGTGTGAATTTCTCTTTCGCTCATTGTTTGTAGAGTTTGTTGGACTTCCTGGATATGTAAAATAATGTATTTCATCAAATTTGGGGTGTTTTTGGCCATTGAGATACATTTTTTTCTGACCTCTTTCTCTTACCTTCTCTGCATTTCCCATCATGCCTTTGTTGTCCTTGGTGATCTCTCTCATGTCTCTGAGGTTCTGTTTATTTTTATTCAGTCTCCTTTTTTTCCTTTCCATTAAGCCCACAGATTCTTCTGTTATCTCAAATCTGTTTTAGTGAATTTTTCATTTCAGTATTATAATATTCTGTCAGCCTAACTTCTGTTTGTCTCTGTATTACTTCAGTTCCTTAGACAAGATTTTCCATAGTCTTTGAGCATACTTGTACTATCTTCTTGAAGTCTTTGCTAAGTTTAATTTCTGTACACTCTCAAAGACAAATTCTATTAACTGCTTCTTTTCCTGAATAAGGACCACATGGCTGTTTTTTGTGTATGTTATAATTTTGTTGAAAGGTGGATGTTTTAGTTTACATAGCAGCTCTAGATTCTGATCACTCCCTCCCTCGGCTATTGTTATTGTGGCTGTTTTTCTAGTTTGGTTTTATTTGTTTAATGACTTTCCTGGGCCAGTTCTTTGGAGTTTGTTTCCCTATGACTTGGAAACTGAGGCTTCCCCTCTTTGCAAATTCCTATTTTAACTTTAAGCATGGTTTAGTGGTCGGTTATTGCTTGACCAGGGTTGAAACACCCTAAGCCCATAAGATTGCCATCCTTTGCCAATGAAGCTCTGTGTGGGTTGGGGAATATTTTCAAAGTTCAAGCAGTTTCTGTGTCTGCCCAGCCATTACTTTCTGCCTGGCCATCTGGTGTCTCTCTGGCACATGCTTTTCATGTTCTGGAGGCTTCATGTTCAAGGCCAGAGAAGGCATGGGTAGCTACCACCGCTGTAGTCTCTCTAGAGCTTGTGTGCAACCAAGATACCTATCTATCTATCTATCTATCTATCTATCTATCTATCTCCTTCCACAGCAGCAGGGTTAAGGCCCAGTACTACACTTCGTTCTCTAGATCCGTGGTGGGGAACCTACGGCACACGAACTGCAGTGGGCACACAGAACCCTCGGCTGACATGCATCGCTCCTGCTGCAGGGCATTGGAAAACGTCACACACAGGGGGAGTGTTGGCACTTAGTCATAAATAAGTAGGTTTTGGGTTGCAGTTTGGGGACTTGGTCTCTCAAAAGTTCACAGTCACTGCCCTAGCCCTTCCTGTTAAGTGTCTGGCCAGCCTGCAGGTCTCTTGCTCTGTCAGCAGGTTTGTAGCCACAGTCCAGCCGTGATGCCGGTCTTCCCATGTGTTTGCCGTTCAGATTGCCGCTGTTCCACAACCCTGAGCAGTGTAGGGTTTTCCTTGTTCTGTTCGAAGTCAAGTCCATGCCTTGTAGCAGCAGGTTTTGTGGCTTATACTGCTTTGGTCAAACTAATGGAGCTGATGCATATGATGCTAACAACTCCCAGTTAAATGCCTGCCACGTATTCCCACTATTCTTACTTGAAGTTCAGCTATTTTTCTTGAACAAATACTTCTCGCATTGTTAACCCCTTTTGATTGATTTCAAATGGCTATATTTGACAATCTTGTCCAGTTGTTGAGTTTTTAGGGAAATACATTTTCTGAGTGCCTCATTTTGCCTTTCCAGAGGACTGACTGGGAATTTTCAATTTTTTTTTCAGTACCAGGGGATTGAACCCAAGGCCTTTGCATTGAGCTACATCCCAGCCCTTTTTAATTTTTATTTTAATTAATTAATATTTTGACTTTGTGGGACAGGGCCTTCCTGTGTAGTTCAGGCTGGCCTCAGGTTTGTGGCAGTCCTCCTGCCTTAGCCTGCTGAAGTTGGGATTGTAGGCATGTGCCACTACACCTGGCTGCGGTTTTGAATTTTGATTTCATCTTTAAGGCATACTCAGAGGTCTTCCCAAATTTACAATTATCAGATATATAGCCCTGGCTACTGAGAAACTTTCTAAATGGTTAATTTTTTGAAACATTTTATGTTTTATTACGAATATTTACAAATACAGAAGTAGAGTATATATTAGCCAAGCATGACCAGTCTTGTTTTATGTACTGACTCTGGTCCCCTCTCCATTATTCTGACTCAAGTACCATATATCTTATCCTGTTGCCCATAAATATTTCAGTACATAGTTCTAAATGAAGACTGGCTCTCTTTGAAAGCATAATCACAAGAGGGAGAGGAGAAAAGGAAGTAACAAAGATTACAGTGTGATATGTGTATATACCAACTCCCCATAATGAATGTATGTATGTATGTATTTATTTATTTCTAAGACAGGGTCTCAACATGTAGTTCAGACTGGTCTTGAACTCACTTGGTAGCCGAGGCTGGCCTTGAACTCACCACAGTCCTCTTGCCTCAGCCTCCCAAGTGCTGGGATTGTAGGCGTGCACCACCACTCCTGGCCCTGCTGAGGGTATTTGTTATGTATTGCAAACATGTACTAATAAATACTTTTCAACATTAATAAAAAAGTAAAGCCGTAACCACAATACCATTATCAGAGCTAAAACAATTAATAATGATTCTTTAATATCATCAGATAGACTTGGGGGACTTTGAAAAATGCCAGTAAGGGAAATCGTACTCTCTGGGGATGAGGCTTGGGCATCAGCCTTTGTTAAACTCTCTGGGAAATTGTGACGTGGAGCAGTAGTGAGAGCCTTTGGACTATCTGTACCCTCTTCCAAAGGAGTTCATTTCCCACTTAAGTGCATTAGAGTGAGTGTTACCATAAGAAAAATCTTCTTTTGGACAATTTGAGAGAAATTTTCTAATACAGGACCTGTTTTTATGAATATTCCATGGATATTTTATAAAGAATGAAGGCTTAGCTGTTTTTTGGCAAACTGCTTTATCTAAACTTTTAAAACCTACTTTACTACTATGTGTTACACAGACTCTAGCCTTATTTTTGGTCAGCTTTGTGTGTTAATGGTTATGGTTTTTGTCAGTTCTTCCTAGATTTCTAATGACTTTTGTTTTTAAACATTTAGATTTATGTTTTCATAATTTTGTTATGAAATCCTGAGAAAAAGAATAGCAGGCTGCAATCTATCTATGTATCTATGTTTAGGGGGGTTTTCTGGGGCAGAGTCTTGCTGTGTAGTTTAGGGTGGTCTTGAACTGACTGTGTAGCCCAGGCTTGCCAAACTCAAGACAGTCCTGCCTCAGCCCCCAATTTCTGTATCTCTGAGTACTTAATTATATTCTGATGTCCATGTCATCCAGTTTATTGTCGTCAAATGCCACTTCAGTCCTTATGTAGTGGGCCCTTTCTCTCCAGAGTTTATGCCAGGGCATTGTACATCCTGTCCACCTCAGAAGCACCTGCTACATTCTGTGTTTTTGTGTGTGGTGGGCACTTTGAGGAAATGTGTACATCAGAAGCAGCAAATTGTGATTTAACATCTTTTTTTGCATGGCCCAAATGTGTGCTGGCTTTGTGTTCCACCCTGTCTGCCAGCACCATTTGGTCTAGACACAGACAGAAATCCCCCCACTCCCCTGCTGTGTGATCCGCACTTACTGCTTTTCCTGAAATAAGTGCTAATTGATTTTTAATTCCACTTGGATTTTAATGCTGCCCACTGCAGCCTTGGTCCAGAAACACTGATCTGTTAGAAGAAATGTTCCACAGGAGGAGGGATCAGCACTGCAGGGAGCTGGCAGGCTCTGCCCTTCCTAGCTTGTCACGGTGGCCTTAGGCCTCCACCAGCCCCATATGCCCCCTGCCTCAGGCTCAGTGCAGGACGCTTCACAGAAACTTGCTGGGGATGACAAGGGCAAGTTTGGACAAACACTTCCTCCCTGTGCAGGTGCAGGGAAGCCAGAGGAATGTCATTTGATCGGGTTGGGGTGGTGGGTCTCAGACTCCAGGGGTGTGTCTTCTGGATGACTCCTGCCAGTGGGCCGCCTCCCCCATATCGCCCATCTGGGGCCGGCTCTGTTCTCTTGTCTGCTATGGGAGAGAGTGGGTCACATCATGCCAGCCATCTGGGATAGGGAGGTGATTCTGATCCGCCTCCACCCTCCTCCCCAGTGTCTTTTCCTCCGCGTTGTCCCTCTGCAGTGCAGCCTCCAGAAGCCCGTCCTTACTTGGGCTCATGGAGGGCGGGGAGCAGGTGTCAGGTGGAGGACAGGAGTGGTGGAGGTGGGACAGCCCCCAAAGGCCGGGGCAGCAGGGCCTTGGAGCACAGACTCCTGCTGCCACCTGGGGACTCTGGCACAGGTGACCACACTGCCCCATACCTCCATGTTAGTTTGCTGTCGTAACAAAGCACCATGCACTGGTTGGCTTACACAACAGAAATTGATTGTCTTGGAGTTTTGGAGGGTGGAAGTCTGAGCGGAAGGTGTGGGCAGGATAGGTTCTTTGTGAGCAGCCTGAGGAAGACTTAATCTAGGACCTCTCCTAGCTTCTGGCAGTTGCCTGGCATTGCTGGTGTTCCTTGGCCTGGGCTGTGTCACGAGCTTGTGCTCCTCTTCATATGATGCTGTCCCTGTGTATCTGTCTGTATCTGCTTCTCATGAAGATGCACCGGTCATTTTGGATTAAGGGTCTACGCTGCACGAGTGATGACCTCTGCAGCAACCTAGTCTCCACGTGAGGTCACATTCTGAGGCACTGAAGGTTAAGACTATAGCATATGCACTGGAGAGGAGGGAAAAGTTCAGCCCATAGGAGAAAAAAACAGCACTGATAGTACTGGGGCTCTGTTAGTCATTCCTACAAGGAAAAGTTCTTAGCACAGTTTCTGTCACACAGCAAGTGTTCAGGAAATGTTTAGTCTCAGTGATGGGTTCCAGTGACTTTACCTCTCCGTGGGACTCCTGTAGTCCTCATCGGTTCCCTGCTTTTATTCTTGCCCCTCCATCATATTCTCCAAAACCAGAAATAAAGTCATGTCACATACCCTGTGTGTGAATCCTCCAGTGGTTTCCCATTTCTGCCAGGATAATTCGGTCTCAGGTGACAGAACTCAAACTGGCATAAGGAAATTGAGAAATGATTGGCTTAACACACTTGAAGTCTAGGGATGTCTGCAGAGCACACGTAATGTCGTTACTAATACTTTTTCTTTTCCATCTCTCAGTTGGTTCCAGTCTCAAATTGGTTGTTTTGTGGTAGTTACAAGTTGATTACAACTCTAGCCTCAAATTACAAGGTTCAGGTCCAGAGGAAAAGGGAGCTCCCCACCCCCTCTTGTGTGGGAACTGCTGTAAAAGTCTGAAATTCTCTGTGAGCCAGCTTAGGTCATGTGTGCGTCTCTTACCATCAGTGTGACCATGGCACGCATTGTGTGGCTTAGGCCTGGAGCAGGTCTGGAGCCTGGTCAACATCTCATAACCTGAACGTAGGGGCCATCTGGTTCTCAAGTGAAAATAGTGTAATGTTTGGGAAGAGAGATAGTGGATGCCAATGGAGAACACATAAATTATCTGCTACTACAGTCTGAGATAACATTAAAGGAATCCTTACCATGGCCGCACAGTACGCCCCATGCGAGCCTTGCCCATAGCACGCCAGGCAGTCTTTCCTTTACATTCTCAAACCACAGTTTCTTCTTAGGTTTGTATGTGCCCTTCCCTGTGCTTGAGATCGTTTTCCTGATTGCTTTCTCCCAGCCTCTTAATCGCCTTAGATCTCAGCTTACAATATCAAGTCTTCGTGAAGCCCTCTGGACCATTCTGAAGCCCAGCTAGGCCCCTTGTTATTCTTGCCTGGCAAAGCTTCATAGCAGTTATCATAATATTTAATTACATGTTATGTTTGTCTTCACATGTTTAATGCCTATCTTCCCCACTGAGCTGGAAGTCCTAGGAGGTCAAGTCCAGGCCTGTCTTTTTCCTTTGCATTGGATTCCTGGTACATATTAGATGCTTTAAAAAAGAAAAAAAAAAAAAAACTTTATTAAGTGAATGTGGTTGAGTGGAGTGGTTTACTTATTTAAAATTATGGTTAGTGTGTCACTGAACTGGAGCAGGGAACAAAGTACTGGCTGGAAGTTTTTAAAACCCTGGCAGTGAAATTTCATAGAGTTTTATAAGTAGATGATGCTTTGGCCATATTTTTGTAGGCTGTTGGCATTAGTGGTGCCCAAAGTGACCTACCTTTTGGAGTCTTGGGGCCAGCTGAGATGATATATTTCCAAACAATAACCCTTTGCCGTGTTAACTGGAGTCTGACAAGTAACACTAATTTTTAATTAGCCTTGTAGGCATCTTGCATCGAAGGAGGCAGGTTAAGCACTTTGGCACTTGGTTATTGGAGCACCTCTAAGGAGGTTCACACTGTTCTGAATCTCCGTGGTCTATCAAGGATCCTGCTGCCAGGAGCCTTTTTCCAGGTCACTGCCATCTCACTAAAGCCCCAGTTCTCCTTCTTACCAAAGCCATCTCTCCAGCCTCTCAGTGAAGAATGAAGAGGTCATCAGACTACTGGCATGACAGTGAAGGTGACTGAACCTCTTCTCCAGCAGGAGGTAGTGCTGGGGCCCCTTGAGGATGTGCAGTGGATGGGTGGTGCATTTTATGGAAGAGTTAGCCTTGGCCACCATTAGAGAAAACTGAGATGCTACAGAGTGAAGATCACCATTACTATTTGCCTAATACATTGGATGTTAGTTGGATATAGATTTGGCTGCAGGAACAGACTTACAATAACAGTGGCTTAAACGAGAGAGCAAGTAACCTAGGGCTAACAAGGCAGCACTGTACAGCACCACTGTGCTGGGGATCCAAGCTCCTGCCATCTCGATGCTCCTCATTTTTAGAGAAGCAACATGTGTGTGGTCCAGAGTAATTTCTCATAACTAGTAATTTTTAAGGTAGGAGCTGTTTTGTTTTTTTTTCCTTTCAAAGTATGTAGTTCAGTGGTTTTTTGTATATTCACAACCATTAACAACCACTACAAGCTAATTATAGAACATTTGTATCACCCCCTAAAGAAATCCTGAATTCATTTTCCATCCCCTCACACTCTGTATCTATGGATTTCTGTCTGCATTCTGGAGATTTTGTATAAAGGGGATATTAATGTTATAGATGCCTATTTGTGTCTGGTTTCTTTTACTTGGCACAGTTTGTTATTTGCAGTGCTAGGAATGGAGCCTCATGTACGCTAGACAAGTGGTCTACCACTAAACTATACCTGTAGCTCTGAGCATTATGTTTTTAAGGTTCATTCATCTTATATATGAATCAGTATTGTACTTCCTTTTATGGCTAACTAATATTTCACTGTGTGGATATACAACATTTTGTATATCTATCCATTAGTTTGGATCTTTGGTTGTTTCTAGTTTTAAAATCTTATAAGTAACTACTATGAATTCTGTGCATAGGTTGTATTTTCAGCTCTTTTGGATACCTAAGAGTGGAATTGTGGGGTCATGTGGTAACTATATTTAACTTTTTGAGGAGTAAGGCAGAAGTTCTTGACATTTGTGTGTTCTGGACTTTGACGTCTTTAACACATTTTAAAATTCCTAAAACACATGAAATTACAGAGAAAAACAGTTGTGTTGAAATGCAGATTTTGAAATATGAAGATGAATTTCTGATGTAGTATGGCAAAATTCAGTGATAGCCTAGTAGCTACCATAATTTCCAAGTAATAAAGGGCATAAGTGCTATTTTAAGATACCTTAAGGTACTGTAATGTGATAGTAATGCTTGTGGTTTCTGTTGGTGACAGGTATGAAATCTACTGTGGTTTGTCTGTATTCATAATTAAAAGAAATGCTGAACTTGTAGTTAGAGATTAGTGAAAATGAAGAGATAATTCTACCCTCCCTATAT
Organism: Dinomys branickii; assembly: GCA_004027595.1. NCBI lineage: Eukaryota > Metazoa > Chordata > Mammalia > Rodentia > Dinomyidae > Dinomys > Dinomys branickii. Next base: position 47,022 of record PVLD010015737.1, read on the forward strand.
TAATAAAGTTCCTAAATTCTACCATGTTTCAAACAACCCAGCAGTTGCACACATCTGTTCTATTCCTAGCCTACTGGGCTGAATTTAGTCTTGTGTCCCCACTTAGCTATAGGAGAGGCGGGGAAATGTGGTCATCATTTAAGCCAGCCGTGTGCCTGGCTAAAATGTACAAGTTCTGTTATTAAAAGAAAAAAGAGAGAGGATCCGGGGAAGATGGCGACCGGGTGAGCAGCAAGGGAGCGAACCTCCTTAATAAACACCACCAGCTCGAGACAGACTTGGTGAGCGTGAATGCCGGAACCTCGGCTGGGAAGTTTAAACTGGGCGTATTTCTCTCAGATGCCGGGGGAGATGTGGTAGGGCGGACCAGGCTGCCGGGGCGAGACGTGGGAAAGTCCCAGACGCTGGGAGCCGGGGACGATCCCCGCGGGGAAGAAGCGG
>PVLD010015738.1:0-47470 GCA_004027595.1 Dinomys branickii
GGGGCTTTCCCACGTCTCGCCCCGGCAGCCTGGTCCGCCCTACCACATCTCCCCCGGCATCTCAGAGAAATACGCCCAGTTTAAACTTCCCAGCCGAGGTCCCGGCATTCACGCTCGCCAAGTCTGTCTCGAGCTGGTGGTGTTTATTAAGGAGGTTCGCTCCCTTGCTGCTCACCTGGTCGCCATCTTCCCCGGAGCCAACTAGTTCACTTTAGATGTGTGAGTGAATCCAGCCACAATCAGCAGAGCCACTTGGCCTATTAACCACAGACTTGTGAGTGATAAATCCTTACTGTTGTATGTCGGTTAGGTAAGGTTGTGCCAGTTCATAACCTATGCAGCACGAAAAAATATAATGTCCACTGAGTACCTGCTATGTGATAGGCACTCCAAGGGATGCTTTAAATACATTTTCTTGCTGTTATGGTTTATGTCTAGATATCCCCCCAAAGCCTCATGCAGTCATGGGGCAGGCTTCTAGAGTTTTTGTTTGGTCCACAGTCCAATGCTGGGATTATGGATGTGAGTGCTAAATCCACCCTGGGGCAGACAACCTGCACACAATATAAGGGAGGGAAAGAGGTTTTTTTTGGCTGTCCTCCCTTTTGCTCTTGTTACTTTTGCTGTTTTTAACCACCCATGAACTGTTGCCCTCTGCCATGTGCCATTCGGCCTCGGAGCCAGCCAAGTATGGACCGAAACTTCCACAAACTGTGAGCTAAATAAACCTTTCCTTCCTTCATTCTGGGTATCAGGTATCTTGTCTCAGCAGTGAGAGAAAAGTAACCAAAACACTCACTCGTGCCTGTCTTTTGGAGATAAAGAAGTAGTTACACAAACATTAATTGTCTTTGGACTATAGTTAATACATAGCCACACCATGAACTTAATTCTGTCATCAACACCCACATAATCTTTTTTTTTAGGAAGAGTTACCAAGCACTTGTCAGAAATTGCTGTCTTAAAATGAAATTATTTGAGGTACACAAAAATGCATGTGGAACCAGAACCTGTAAGTGTATATTTGGAGATAGGTCTTTGCAGATGTCACCATGTTAAAATGAACCTACTGGAGTAGGGTTGGCTCTTATCCATTTATCAGACACAGAAAAATGAAATACACGCAGACACAGGTAGAAGAACACTGTGTGGAAACAGAGGCAGAGGTTGGGATGATGCTGTCATAGGTCAAGGAGCACTGAGGAGTACCACCTCCTCCCAGAAACTGGCAGCAAAAAAAGATGGTGCTGTAGACCTCAGAGAGATCTTGGCCCAGATGACCCCTTGACTGCAGACCTCTAACCCAACAAACAAATCCCTGTTATTTTAAAACATTTAGTCTTAGGTGCCTTTGTACAACAGGCCTAATACACTAATGCACTGCCTTCTAAACCAGTAGTTTTACAACCATTTTCTGGACAGTTGCCCATGGTAAGAAATAGTAGGGTTACGAAGAGCACAGCTCCAGAGTTTTACCTCTTGAGCTCAACTGCCCCACCTACTATCTGACTCATGATAAGAGACACAGTCCCTTCATGCCTCTCTTTGCCTCTCTGTAAAATGGGGTGGTATACACAATAGCTTGGATGAATCTCCAGGAAATCATCCTGAGTGAAACAGTCAGTCCTAAGGCCATGGTCTATGTGATTCCATTCACGTAAAAGTTATAAAATGATGGCACAGAAAAAAAGACAAATTAGGATGGTTAAGGTTAAGGATGCAGAAGGGAGATAAGTGTGACTGTAGGGCAATTTGAGAGATCCTTGGAGCGATTGAATTGTTCTGTGCCCTGACTGTATCAATGACAATGTCTTGAGTGTAAGATCACACTAAAGTTTCACAAAGGATTACCGCTGAGGGAAATGAGTAATCGACACAGGCTATTTCTTTGCAATGTATCTTGTGACTGCATGTAACTCAACAGTGACTACGAAATAAATATTTTAATTTTTTTAAATGGAGCTAATAAAAGTACCTAGGCACTTCATAATTTGTGTTAGTTTGTATCTAGAGGAGTCAGTGAGTTAACCCATGAAAAATATTTCATACAGGCCCAACAGAAGTGCTTGTTAGTCTCTATTATTAATTGGCATTCTGCTACATCCCCTTCCAGAGCATTTTCCAGCCTCAAGTCTTGAGATTCACTCATAGACATGGCACACAGGCTCTGCCACACCTTTCTCTTCCCTGTGAGCCAATCTGAGCAGGTGGCCATCCACACAAGTGAATTAGTCATTATGACAACTGTCTGTAGCCCTTGGAGCCCTCAGAACTTCCTCACAACTAGGCACTTTCAGCCAGAAGGTGCTCTTCGCAGAGTGAGAAATCTGAAAGTGATGCATGGATGCCAACAGCAAGGGCAGGCCAAGGGCATGTAGCAAGGTCCAGAGCACACTAGGCTTCCCCAGGCAGAAAACAGAGTCATCACCTATCTCCCTACGTGGGCGAGAGGATCACTGACCACAGAGCTCAGCACATGGTACATGACCTATAAGTAGAAATGAGTAAGGCAATCTTCTGTTAATTCAAGCACTGTTGCATTTTAATGTTTTTCTTTCTGTATTCACACAACTGTACATTTTCTCTCTTCCCATGCTTGTTCCAACTCCAGCTTTTTACAATTTAGGACTATCCATGGCACTGGCTAGGTAACCTAAATGGCCTGATGTTGTTTATAGTCAGAACTCTTGTAATAGAGAATATATTTTCCATTGAAGACACAAATCTTAAAATGTTATCACACCAGCAGAGGCACTCTCTTGAACACCCAATAGGTCACAGATGAAATGAAAGAAGAAATTAAACAGTATTTACAATTAAGCGGTGCTGACAACACAGCATACCAGAACTTATGGGACAGAATGAAAGCAGTCCTACTAGAGAAGTTTATAGTGGGGAAAACCCATACAGGGAAACAGAGTGAGCTTAAATAAACAACCTAATGTTAAACCTCATGCTTCTCAAAAAAGAGGAAAAAGTGAAACCCACAACTTGTATGAAGGAGGAAATTATAAAAATCAGAGCAGACAATGGCTCAAGTATCTGCCTGGCAAGTGTAAGGTCCTAAATTCAATTCCCAGCACACACACAAAAAATCAGAACAGCAATTAATGCAATAGAGACTAAGAAAATAATACAAAGAATCAATGAATCAAAGAGTTGGTTCTTTGAAAGAGTAAATAAAATTGATAAGCCCTTACCCACCCTTATCAGAAAAAGTAAAGACTCAAACCTATGCAATTAGAAATGAAAAGGATGAAATTATAATAGATCCTGCAGAAATCCAGAAGATCATCTATACCTATATTGAGAACCTCAATTCTAATAATGTAGAAAACACAGAAGAAATGGACAGATTCCTAGATACATATAAATTACCAAAGCTGAATCAAGGAGATATAAAAATTCTAAGTAAACCAATAGCAGTCAATGAAATTGAAGATATAATTAAAAACCTACCAACAAAGAAAAGACCATGCCCTGACAAATTCACTGCTGAATTCTACAATAAATTTATTTTTTTTTCCGGGACCGGGGATCGAACTCAGGGCCCTAGTGCTCAGCGGCAAGCACTTAGCCCACTGAGCTGTACCTCCAGCCCTCTACAATAAATTTAGAGAAGACCTTATGCTGCTACTTTTTAATCTCTTTAAAGAAATTGAAAGGATGACCGTGAATCAAGGCTAGCAGTTTTCTGAAGCTGTTGGTTTTAAGCAGGAGCCTAAAGTGGTATCTTTCTATGGTTTGTTGGCCAATTCAGAACTTTAGAAATGTAATGGTCAATTTATTAGACAGAAACAAATAACTAAATAAATAAATTTTACTCCGCTCAACCCCTGTGGATGCCAGGCACTCCACCTTGTCCCCGGAGCTCTGCCCGGCCCCTGGGGCATGCCAGGCATTCCACCCTACTGTCTTCTCTATAACTTGGTATTTTCTGTAAAAAAAAAAGAAGAAGAAGAAGGAAAGAAAGAAAGAAAGAAAGAAATTGAAAGGAGAACAATATGCCCAAATTCATTCATGGAAGTAAGCCTTACTCTGATACCAAAATCAGAGAAGGACCCAAACAAAAAAGACAATTTCAGGTCAATCTAGTGAATGTAGATGCAAAATCCTCAATAACTGGTGAACAAAGTGCATCAAATCATCAAGAAGATTCTGCACCATGACCAAGTAGGGTTCATCCCAGGCATGTATGGGTGGTCCAACATATGCAAATCAATAAATTTAATATACCATATTAACAGAGCCAAGGAAAAAAGTCATATAAACATCTCAATAGATGCAGAAAAAGCTTTTGAAGAAGTCCAACACCAATTCCTGATGAAACCCTACAGAAAATTGGAATAGATGGTCTTTATCTCAATCTGATAAAAGCCGTCTATGACAAACCAACAGCCAATACCATACTAAATGGTCAAAAACTGAAAGCTTTCACTCTAAAATCAGGAACAAAACAAGGATGGTCATTATCACCACTCCTATTCAACATAGTTCTAGAACTATTAGCCAGAGCAGTTAAACAAGATAAAGAAATAAAAAGAATAAAGATAAGAAAGGAGAAAGTTAAATTATCATTATTTTCAGAGGACATGATACTCTACATAGGAGACCCCAAAAGCTCCACCAAAAGACTTTTAGTTGTAATAATCAAATGCATTAGTGTAGTTGGATACAAAGTCAACACTCAAAAATCAACAGCCCTCCTATACATGAATAACAAACTCAGTGAGAGATAAATTAAGGAAGCAACACCTTTCACAATAACCTCAAAACAAAATAAAATACCAAGGAATCAATTTAAACAAAGGAAGTAAAAGATGTCTACATTGAAAACTACAGTACTCTGAAAAAGGAGATAGAGGAATATATCAGAAAATGGAAAGATATCCCTTGTTGGTTAAGAACCAATATGGCGAAAATGGCCATACTTCGAAAATTATTATGCAGATTTAATGCAATGCTGACCAAAATTCCCATAGCGTATCTCACAGAATTAAAGAAAACAATCCTAAAATTCATTTGAAACAAGAAGAGACCTAGAAAAGTAAAGGTAATTCTAGGTAAACAAGGCAAGGCAGAGGACATCACAGTCCCTGACTTGAAATTATACTACAAAGCTACTGTGATAGAAGCAGCATGCTACTGGCAAAGAAAACAAACAAACCCAAGAATAAATGGAACACAATAGAAGATGCAGAAATAACTCCATATATACTTAGCCACCTTATGTTTGACAAAGATGCCAAACACCTTCACTGGAAGAAAACCTCTTTAATAAATGGTGCTGGAAAGACTGGTTTTCCACATGTCAAAGACTAAAACTAGACCCTTGTTTATCACCATGCACTAAACTAAAATTAATATGGATCAAAGATCTAAATATTAAAACAGAAACACTAAGTCTGCTGGAAGATAGAGGAGGTAGGATGCTTGAAGAAACTTGTGTAGGTGAAGACTTTAGGAACAAAATCCAGATCACACAGGAACCATCACAAAGAATCAACAACTGGGATCTCGTCTTATTAAAAAGCTTTTGTAGAGCAAAAGAAACTACCAATAGCATGAAGAGGCATCCCACAGTGTGGGAAAAATATTTTGCTAGCTTTTTCTCAAGGGACTACTATCTAGAATATATAAAGAACTCAAAAGAATCGACCCCACACACAGAAGTAGAAACAGCAAATAAATATATGAAAAAATGTTCAACATCACTGGTCATTTGAGGGATGCAAATTAAAACAATGCTGAAATTCCATCTCACCATGGAAAGAATGGTTTATATCAAGAAACCAACCAATAATAAATGCTGGTGGGGCTATAGGGAAAAAGGAGCCCTTCTCCAATGTTGGTGGGTGTGTAGACTGGTGCAACCACTGTGGAAATCAGTGTGGAGATTCCTCAGAAAAACTAGGACTAGAGATTCCATTCAACCCAGCTATACCCCTTCTTGGTATCTTCCTAAAGGAATTAAAAGCATCATGCCATAGCAATATATGCACTATCATGTTTTTAGTGGCACAGTTTGTAATAGCTAAGTCTTGGAAACAGCCCACATGCTTATCAACCGATGAATAAGTAAAGAAAATGTGGGCCTTTTTATACAGTGGTCTTTTTCTCAGCCTTGAAGGAGAAACTTGAGACATTTGTAGGTAAATGGATACACCTGGAGACCATACTACTAAGTAAAATAAATCAGACATGTGTAAATACCACATTGTTTCCAAGGTATGGGAAATTGAAAATGTAAACAAGGACAAAAATATATAATATATATTGTGAAATAGGAAGAAAATGTCCAAATGAGGAAGAGAACTAGAGAGGGGAGAAGGAGAAAAGAAGGGAGGGATAAGAAGAAAAACAAGAAAAGAGTGAAAAAATAGAAGCAGTTTTTGTACATAAGCATGGGAAGAAGGGTTGAAGGGAGAGTAGGGTAACAGGAGACAAAGAATCAAGAAATACCATGTACAGGTACACATTCCCTATGATGAACGTGATCATTATGTATACCTAAAATATACCAATAAATTTAATTACTTTTTTAAAAACTACTATGGTGATTATATCGAATTATCCTTCCATCAGCAATGTATGAATGTTATCAATTAAGGGTCATTTCTAGACACCACACAATAGCCAAGAGACAAGAGTTGATGGGAAAGGAAATCAGGAAGCAAGTTTTATTCCAGTTAGCTAGCTGATCAGAAAATGGCTGAATTCTTATCCTAGCAACCATTTCAAAAAATTCAAGTACATGAAAGAGTTTGTACGAAGGCGTCGGTAACACGGTTGTGTGCTGAGTTGTACAGCTGCCGCTCAGTGGCATCTTTTCTTTTCTCTTAGAACATTCCAGCAATGACAAACAACCTTCTGTTTCCTGGCTCACCCTGAAATCTTTTAGATAAATACCTTATTTTCATGCAAGTTAAATATTATTCTTCTTTTAATTAGACAACAGAATCAGCAAGTCCTTGCCCTGCACTTTGATGTTATTTGAAGATTATCAATTGCTCCAGGTTTTGAAAAACTAAGGAAAGCCTGCTGATTAGGAGCCTAGAAACCAATATTTTCTCTCTTTGTTCCCTTTTACTGGAATACTTGACTCTAACAGCTAACATCTCAGCCACGTAAACAGGTTTTATTTCCCTTTAGATGTTACAAGATTAGGTAAAGGGAAAACAGAATGGCTTTATATTAGGCAGTTTTCCAAAGAAAAGCTAATTTTGAATATAATGGCATGAAACAAAATGGTGTGGTCATTACCACTGCTACTTGATCATTTGAGTTGCTCTGCATCCTCACAACACTTGGAGTCATCCTCCATATTTATGCAGCCATATTGATGTGTAGGAAATCATATTGTTTTACAGTTTTAGTTTACATTTCCTTCACAACAAATGGAGTGGAATAGTTTTTCATGTAATATCCATTTAGATACCTTCTTTTGTGAAGTGCTTGAGACCTCTTTATACCAGATATTTTATAGCTGGCTTGCTTCAGAACTTCAGTGACCTCAGTATTGTGGATTGTACAAACTTTACCTGAAAAAAGATTCAGTTAGTCAAGATTTCCCATTGCTCCTGCTCCCCAACCTACCTCCATGCCCCTGCTCATGTTTGTTGAGCCCTTTCTGTATATGTTAGCCATGGGCTACCACTACCTCCAGTGCCTTCCTCCACCGTGCTTTCCTTGGCTTCCATCTCAGTCTCCTCGTCTTCCACTACAGATGCATCTCTGGGCTGCCACTGCAAAATGTTGAGGAGAGCAAGGTAAGAGACAATAATAATCCTCTTAGCTGTTAGTGTGAATTTTGAGGCCCCCAAATTTGCCCAGCTTTCTGGGTGTTCTATCGGAGTTCATATGGTCATTGGGTCTCTGATGGATTCCTGTTCAGGATCCAAAATTATTTCTGGTGCTTCTAGACAAAAGCCCCCCCAGAGATGCAGAACGAAAGCTGGATCACCACTTTTCTTCTCCACTTGCTACTTGCTCATTCCTCAGGGTCTGACACTAGCTCAAGCATTTTAGGATGAATTCTAAGGCATTTATGACAAACTATTCTCTAGTATACAGTAAAGCCAATGTGCGTGATTATACAGGTTGCACTCTTTGGTCATACCCGCCAAGGCAAAAAGGGGATTCATATCCACCCTCTGCTCCTCTTATCAAGTTAGGCATTCTCAAAACTGCCTATCTAGTAGACTGTCTTCTATGGATTTTTAAAATGCACTTCAAAGGAAGAAACATAGCCTAGAGAAAACAAAAGCGGACTATGGTTTTGGCCTGCTGTAGGAGCTTTGCAACGTTTAGAATCTGGAGGTCCTGGAAGGCAGAGCAAAACAGCCTTGCCTTACAGGTTTCTCTGAATATGAATAAAAGAAGACAGCCTACAGGGATGAGCCAGTTTCCGATGATGTTCCATGAGCTAAACAACAGGAAATCTGCCACTGCCCCTGCCCAGCAAGTTCCCTACATTCACTCAGCTTTGCTCTGGGTTGTCTTCACTTCCTGCTGGATCTCTTCACCTGGGCTGTTACCAAAGGAAACTGAGTCTACATCTCAGACCAAAACACAGGCTTCAACTTGTAGCCTAGAGGCTGTAGGCCTGGTGCTGATACTCTACCCTGGGCATGACTTCCTGTTCAGGAGATGACCAGGAATGAGATGCCTGAGACTATAGTCTTTATCTAGTTGAGGTTGGATCCAGGTGTCCTTGGCTGTGATCTTATTTTATCCTTTGAGGCTTTCTGGCTTCCTCTGCCATTAGAGGCCTTAGTAGGGATTAGTGACTCATAGAGTTTCACTTACTAGGACACCACTGCCCATCTCCAGACAAGGAGCCTAGGCCTTGGACAGACTGACAAGTAAACATGAAAAGCCAATTGGTCAATATAAGTCCTACTCAGGGCTGCTTCATAGTTATCTCCATCAAAGCCAGTCATAGGCCACCAAGAGGTAGAGATGGACCGAGATGTCCCATGTTCCCTTTCCTGCACAGTGGTGCAGTGCCACCTGCTACCTGCTCAGCCTTCAGTGTCTGTTTCCTTGTGCTTTTCTTTAACTCTGTTCATAGATACCCTGAGAAGGTGAATGTTCCATCCCCTCACACCATTTCAATGAAGACAGAAATTAAAGCTCAATGATGACATTGAATTACTGCTCTTTTTCTCTATTTGAACCACTGATGAACCATTTTTCCCCAATTTGTCAAAAAAATATAAATGTTGAGCACAATTTCAACAAAAGGCATTTACATACCGTTTAAGTTTCCCTCCTTGCTGCTGATGGATTTGTCTTTATAAGAAGGGGCTTATAGGCAGTGAAAATTTAGGGAATTTCCTCAATTCAGAAATTCTTCATTGAGGAACTTAGCTACATTTAATATTAGGAGGTGTCCTGGTGCTTTTAGAAAAGAAACTTCCTGAGACCAGCCAATGAAAGTCACTTCCCACATAGTAGGTGTTAGATGGATGCCTTAGGATTAGTGAAGGATGATGATTTCTTCTCCCCAGTCCCAATTTTTCCTGTTCTCCTTAAATATAACAGATCTATTTGCTGAATAAAGGACCATATGCTTTAAAAGGTCACTGACAGTACCCGGTGTAACTAAGAACAAATTTCCTGCTCCCATAAAAGTTCCTTGTCCACTTTATATAGAACTCTCTACGTCTGCTATTAGTAAAACAACCCATCATCATGAGATAATGGGATCTGAAGACAGGGGACTTGTTTACTGTCTTGGTTTTCTCATTGCTGAGACAATATAGATGACACCCAAAGTTACAAGAGGAAAGATTTATTTTAGCTCACAGTTTGTAGATGTTTCAGTCCATAGTCAGCCAGCTCTAAGGCAGGGTGGTATGGAAGAGGGATATTGTGGAGGACAAACAGTCCATGGCAGGGCAGGCAAGAAAGCAGCAAGCCAACCTTCCATCTTTCCCTTTATATTCCATCCAAGCTACAAGCCTATAGGTTCATGCCATCCATACACAGGGTGGGACTTCCCATTATCCACACACAGAGCCATAGTAAACCAATCAGTACATTGAGTCATCACACACCCTTAATCCTTATTCACACACCCTAGATCTGGCGACCTCTGAAAAGCCCCATCTATAAGCGTATGAGGATTTGGGAGGACATCTAAATATAAGCTGCTTATACTTAGAAAGAACCAGTGAACATCCATCAGCAGTGGTCAAGTTTCCTTTGTCCTCTGACTTGTCTTCACTGAAATATGATGTTTCTCTAGGTCTTTCCTAATGGCTGAGCTGGAGCTCTGACCGAGCCAGCCCATACCAGCACAAGCTGTCTGAAACTTCTAAACCCATCCACTGCTGTCACCACAAGCTGGAGGGCAAGTTAATTTTCTCTCTTACACCAGTTCTTATCCATGTGTGGTGGCTATGTGGAGCACAGTGCTGAGAAAGAATCTCAGTCTATACCTAGACTAGCAAAAGAATTCCCTGAATGCTTAGCCATCTCTACTTTGATTGTCACTATCATGTAGAATTTGTTTTTTTTTTTACTTTAAAAAAAATAAAAGTACAAAAACATACGAACAAACAGACACCAGTTAGCACAAAAATACAGTACAGTCACAACTAATCTACAGACAAGGTGACATGGTCCCAACAGTGGTCATTGCTTTATCCATTGATATCTTCTAAGTGTAAATATATGAACCCATATACAGACACGCAAATTTAGTCATACAATTAATCTCCTCAACAACAGAAAAAATACAAAAACCAAAAATCCAAAGACAAAAAACAAAACAGGCAAACAACAACAACAAAAACAAAACAAAACAAAAAAACACCAATAGTTGCTGCTTTGCATATTGATATCTTCAAAGTGTGTGTTCAGGATAACACATACAGACATACAAGATTGATCAAATAACCCGTCATCGATTATTCCTTAGCATTAAGTATCATGTAGAATTTGAAACGAAGGAAAAATGTATCTGTGGCATTTTTAGTATGCTCTGGCACTGTCTAAAATGCCAGAACTCTCAAGAACCACTGGATTGAGGAAATGTGGCTTTGCTTTACTTACAACTTATATATTGATCCAGCTTTGTAAATTTAATAATTTGGAGAAAGCTGAGAGAAGGCAAAGTACTTTTGTCCAATAGGGATGCAAATGACTCCTGATCAGTAGAAAATACAACCTCAGTGATTATGAGTGTATTGCTTCATACAGTTTAACTGAATTTGTAGTTTGCTAGTTCACATGCAATTTAGCAATCTGTTTCTCGTATTCCATTATAAAAAAGGTAATATATTTCTATGTCATATTCTCATCTCTCTGAGTCCATTTTGCCATCCACTACTTCTCCTATTGAGATAAATAAGACTTTGATGTGTGTTCAGTGTGCATCTATACAAGACTTTAGAGTTTTATTAAAATTATTTCTTGAAACTATGGAAGGAAGAGGGAGGTGTCATGAAGTTGCAAGATTTTTCTTCCATGCCTGGAGTCCAGCACTAAGAAAAAGGGCTGAAGTATGGGGCTTACTAAGTGTTGCCCTCCTCAGCTCACCCCAGGATCTCCATGTCAGAGAACCAGGCCTGTAGGTAGATGCACCCGAGTGCCAACAATGGTCTGCTTGGACCAATCAGTGATCTACTGATGAGAAAGATCACATTGCCTCTGTCATCAGAAGAAATTTTAGTGACTTGGTGACACCACACCAGCATTATGTAAGGTAGTGATAGACTACCTTCAACACAGCTCAAAGTGAGCTTAAATAAAACCACACCGTCCGAGTCTACCCCATATCTGAACGTCTTTTCTACTGTTTTAATGAACATCTTTTCTCACGTATTTTCATGCTTTCATGTTTTAACCTTGCTCCCATCATGAAAGCACCCTATAATTAGTTTTATGGAATGACAGTAACCCACACCTATTGCATGCCTACTACTTATTATAGTATTTACCAGGTAAGTTCTAAGTACTTAAAACACATTAAGTTATTTAACATTAAAGCCACTTCAGAGATGAAACCTGTTAACGTTCCTCTTAGGGATGGAGGTACTGAGGCACCAGAAAAACCAACTAACATCCCCAAGATCACATTGCTCATCAGTGGCAGAACTGAGATGACCCTGGGAAGCTGGCTCCGAGAATGGGTCACACAATACCCTGGAGCTCCTTTTACAACTTTGACAGTGAGCACACAGTTTAAAAAGTACAACTTTTCTAGTTACTAGAGATGGGGCTTCAGGCAAATTAGCTTTCTAAGCCTGTTGTCTTATCTAAAAATGGAACTGATGTCAGTGTCTATTTCTGTGGGGTTAGTATAAGAATTGGATTGGTAAATCCAAAGTAAATTGCTTAGCAGAGGTCCTGGCACATAGAAGGCCATCAGTGATTGTAGGTTTAAAAAAAAAAAAAAAGAACACTAGAGATTTTTATGAAGAGGAGTAAAAAGTGTGAATTTCCTTGTTTGCTCCTGAAAATTTTAAAAAAGGCAATACAAATTTTATCAGGAGGGTGTGTTGACTGGCCATTGATGCAAGTCAGTGTGTTTTTGTGCAGGAGGAGCAAGAGCCAATCAGCAGCAAGAGTCCCATTTGGATCACACCACCCCTGAAGTTCTGGCTCTAGATTCAGAGCCCCATTGTCTTCCCATCTTTGGATAATACCAAAGTGTCCTCATCTAGTCCAGCATAAGAGAGGAAAACAGCTACATCTGTCTACATCGATCCAGCCCGTGTTAAATGCTAGGTGCTAGGTAAAGCCTTTGCATTATCAGAATGGTTAATTCTCACAATTCTGCAAGAGCTCTTGTGTCTTCCAGGAATTAACACTGCTTGCAAAAGAAAGAAATCCAAGTTGAAATAGTCTGAATGAAATTTATTGGCACACAGTGACTTGTAAGTTGATCTACAGGGTAAATCTGCAGATATGGCTAGATTAAAGACTGTCATTAGCATTTGTTTTCTCTTCATCGTTCTCCTGTGTCTTCCTTAACCTTGTTTTCATCCTCTGAAAGACTCTCTTGGTGAGTTCTACAAGCTTTAGTCTAAATGAACAATATAAATAGGCAGCTGTAAAGGTTATTCTTCTTCCCCATTGTCCATTAACAATCTCTCACCAAAAGTCTTCGACTGGACCTTCTCGAGTCTTGTGCCCATGCCTAACCACGAGAACCTAGGATATAGGCTTACTGGCCACTGTGGGTCAAATGCCCTCCCTGTGGCATGCAGGTGGAGTTCCTTTAATGATACTCTAATCAAAATCCCAAAAGGAAGGAACCTAGGGCAAGCAAAACAAGAAGCAGCCTCACTCTGCAAACATATTCAAACTTCCATCTTCGACCTTCAAGTATCCAATCTCTCTTCCTTTCATTTTCTGTGTCTTGATATGGGATTCTGGGTTAGGTATTAGGCTAGAATTCAGAAATACTCAGCTAGCTCTGCCCTGGTTGTGCATGACCTGAGAGATCCTGGAGAAAGATAATGTTAGGCAACAACTAATGTAGAAATACTTTATTTTGAGCCACACCAGAGAAAGGAGCACCACCTTTGAGTGGAGCATCACATGAGGGCTGCACTAGAAACTTTCACTGAGTGCTGAAGTTTGACTCTGGGATGCACCCTCAAAGGCCCATAAGGCTTGATCCCAAGCCTGGTGTTACCAAAAGCTGATAGAACCTTTGAAAGGTGCAAACTAGTAGGAGGTCCTCAGGTCACTGCAGACGTGCTCTCAAAGGAGATTGTGGGACCCGAGTCTCTTTCTCCTCCTCCTTTTCCTTCTCTTCCATGAGGTGAGTGGGTTTGCTCATATTGTACTGCCTAGAAAAAATAGGTCCACCTGATCATGGATTGGAACCTCTGAAACTGCGAGGCAAAATAAACTTTTTCTCTTCATAAATCGATCATCTCAGGTATGTATTCCAGTAATGGAAAGCTGACTAACATATTGAGGGAGGATGCCACCAACCTCTCTGAAGTTTTGGCATATAACTTCTCGTTCTCAAAATTAAACATACAGATTTGTCTTTCCAGAACGTGATCTCCTTCATATGCTAACAGAATTCAAGGATCTATTCCAATAATATAACAAAGTTTATTTGTAGGTTTTTCATAAGCTCCTTGTGTTAAAACAAATCATATTTTCACTGAATACTTTTTCTAACTCCTCACTCCCACACTTAGCCTCTTGTCTGGATGGCCCATTTCCTGCTGACACCTTTTGGTAAAACACAGAAAAAAAAGAGACAAAAAAGGAATGGGTGGGGTTTGTACAGGTCCCAGGTAGCCAGGTATTAAATTGACCTGGCATATAGCCTTGAGCAGGACCACAGAGCTGCGGAAAGGGAGATATTTTTATAAAAAGCCTGCTGAATCACCATTTCACAATGCCTTCCTTCAAGGATATAACAAACTGTAGATGTGCTGGAGGCTTCCCTGTGCTTTTAGCTCTTACTAGTTTCTCATAATAAAACCCAGGATATAATCAAGGCATGAAGATTTTGTATATGTAACTCTTATCTCTTCTGACATATAAATATATGTTCTAAGTATATGTTCTAATATATGAACCCAAGAAGGTGCTAAATATATATTCTAAACATATATTCTAAATGTTCTATGTGCTGTTCTAACAGTGAAATATAATTGAGCCTTTATTAATACTTTTAGGTAATTTCGTCTCTTTTGGCTTAACACCAGGTCCCTCAGATGAGTATGTAGTTCATTTAAAATTCTCCCTCTTTCCACCTTCTTTTGTCCCTACACCTTTCCTCAGGTTCTGGGTTCCTAGGGGCTGCTGTACTCTGGAACAGGGGTGAGAGTATTTGTCTCATCCTCCAACTGAGGTTTCTTATCCTCTCTTCTGCTGCAGCCTAAGGCTGCCCATACAGTGACCTCTGAAGCAGCACCCCCCACCTACCCACTGGCACCCATTGTTTAGTTCCAAGCTCTCATCTACTCTTTCAAGGGACATCAGCAATCATTCAGACTTCCCTACTCCCACCCGAAGCCCAGAGAGTCATGATGGAACAGACAAAAAGATGCAGACACAACTACAAACACACTCAGCCACCTTGTCTTTGACAAAGTGGCCAAATATGTTCACTGGAAGAAAGATAGCCTCTCTGATAAATGGTACTGGAAAAACTGGCTTTTCACATGCCAAAGACTAAAACTAGACCCAGGCCTATCACCATGCACTAAACTGAAGTCAAAATGGATTAAAGATCTAAATATTAAAACAGAACCATTAAATCTACTGGAAGAGCAAGTAGGTAGAAATGTTGAAGACACAGGGGTAGGCAGAGAGTTCATGAACAAAAACCAAACTGCATGGGAAATATTTCAAAGAATCAACAACTGGGATCTCATCTTACTGAAAAGTTTTTGCACATCATCACCAACATAGGGGAAAAAAAAACCTACTGAGGTGGAAAAAATTTAGCCAACTATCCCTCAAACAGAGGAGTTCTATCGAGAATATATAAGAATTTTTAAAAATCAGGTCTCCAAAATTCAAAGACCCAATCCAAAAATGGGCATCTGAAATGAATATACATTTCTCAGATCAAGAAATACAAATATCAAATAAATATATGAAAAAATGTTCAACGTCATTGGTCATTCAAGAAATGCAAATTAAAACAACAGTGAGATCCCATCTCACCCCAGAAAGAATAGCTATTATCAAGAAATCAACCAATAACGAATGCTGGGGAGGTTGTGGGGCAAAAGAAACCCTTCTCCACGGTTGGAGTATAGACTGGTATAACCACTGTGGAAATTAGTGTGGAGATTCTTCAGAAAACTAGGAATAGAGGTCCCACTTAACCTAACTATTCCCCATCTGGGTATTTTTCAAGAAAAACTGAAAACATCATACCGCAGTGATATATGCGCACTTACGTTTATAGCAGCATAGGTTGTCACAGCTAAATCTTGGAAACAACCCAAATGCCCATCAACTAAGGAATGGATTTTAAAAAGTGGTATTTTTACACAATGGAGTATTACTCAGCTATAATGAATGAGAAACTCGAGGCTTTTATAGGTAAATAGATGCAACTGGAGACCACACTCATAAGTGAAATAAATCAGACTCACATATGTAAACACTGTATTGTCTCCCTGGTGTAAGAAATGGAAAGAGTAAATAGATCCAAAGGGTATGATAGATATTGTGAAAGGGAAAGAAACTGCTCAAAGAGAAAAAACAACTGGGATGGGGGAAAGGAAAAAAGAAGGAAGGAAAAACATATATACATACACACACACACACAAGGCAGCTAGATAATAGTACTACTAACTTCTATTAGTTCAGTTGAAAGGAACAGTTAATTCTTATACTGTTTGATCAATCTTGCATGCCTATATCTAGTGATCTGAGAAACTACTTTGAAGATAACAATATGAAATATAATAGCTATTGTTAATTTTCTATTATCTGGTTTTGAAATTCTATAGCATTTTTATTGGTTTTTTTTTTCACTTTAGAATTTTTTTAAAACTTTTTTTTTTTTAAAAAAAAGACCCCTACCTCATTTCTACAACAAGAACTAGAAGAGACAGGCATATTGTGATTTGCTTTAATGAGTTTCACAGATACTGAGGTTTTTACAAACTAAAGTTTTATGACAATCATACATGGACCAAGCCTAGGAGCATGTGTACACTTTGTGTTTCTGTCACATTTTGATAATATCTTCAGTTATCTTGCCATTATTATATCTGCTCTAGTGATGGGTGCTCTTTGCCGGTCATTCTGGGGCACAGTGGTCCAGGCCCACATGCAGTGAACTTACTGACAACTGCCTGTCTCCGCATCTTTCCCTCCCCTCAGGCCTCCCCGCCCCCTGAAGAGGTGACTGAGTTGCTACACCCACATAACCAAACTTGAATGATGATGAGTTGTTTCTTATGGATGAGGAAAGAAAATGTTTTCCCACGATGGACTCTATTCCTAGTGCTGTGCACATGCTGAAATAACAAGAGAGGGTTTAGAATATTAAGTAAGCTTAGTTGGTAAAAGCCAGAGTGAGGTTTGACCCTTCTTTCAATTTGGAAAGAAGTTCTATTGCAGGTAAAATGGCTTCAAACAGTATCACAAGCTGCATAAAAATCTTTCACAGAATGAAGAGTTAATTGATAGAACAAATTTCATTATAATCTTATTTTAAGAAATTGCATAGCAGGCATGGTGGTGCATGCCTGTAATCCCAGCATTCAAAAGACTGAGCCAGGAGGATCACCACAAGTTTGAGGCCAGCCTGGGCTACATAGTGAGTTCAGACCCGGCCTGAATTATATATATAGTAAGACCTGTCTCTGAGAGAGAGAAAGCGACAGAGAGAGGAAGAGAGAGAAAGAGACAGAGAGACACAGAGAAAGAGACACAGGAGGGAGGGGGGAGAAATTGCCACAGCCAAACTTTAGCAGCCACTTCCCTGACGAGTCAGCAGCCATCAACATCTAGGCATAGTCCTTCTAGAAAGACTATGGCACTGTGGTCTTCTAGTTAGGCATGCGTAGAGCTCTGGGCATACCATGCCCCCGGACCATTATTTTTTTAACACAATAATCAAATAAGCAAGTAGGGAAAAAGGAGGCAATGCAGAACCACAGGGAAACCATTTTCCCTGGCATATAGAAGGGAGCAGGGCGCTGAGCAGAGATGGCGTGCTGGATGTCCCGGAGCACTGGGGTGCAATCCGGGCTGGAATGGTTTCCTATGAAATTGACGAAATTCTTCTGCTGAAGAAGGTAGTCTTGGCCGTAGTCCTTCAGCTGCTCTTGGGAGAGATGGTCCAGCATGTCCTTTTCTTTCTTGGCCCATATGTCACTTGTGCCTGCAATATCTGGGACATGAGAGGTTAAAAAACATCAGGTGCCAGGAAGGCCTGGCCATGTCAGGACAGAAGGTGCTATGACCTGGCCTCTGCTTGGAAGGATAAGTTTTTATAAACACCTTTTAAAACGTGCTTCATAGGGCCTTTTATTTTTTGCTTTTAAACCTATAGATAGAAAAGAGCACACATGACTGGCTTTTAATAAGTAATCAGCCTATGCAACCAGCAGCCAGGTCAAGAGCAGAGCAGAGCTAGTTCTGAGGTCATCCCTCAGCCCCTTCCCAAGAGTCACTGTCCTCATTAACAGGGCCCACACATTTTGCCTGGTTCTCAATGCTGTGTAAATACAATCATGTGCATTTCAGAGTCAGCATCTTTGCTCAAAACGATGGACCATCTGTGGACTGTGCATTCATTTTCTTTGCTGCATAGGTTTCCACTGCATAAATATGCCATAATTATTTATACAATACACTTTGGTGGGCATTTGTATTGTTTTCAGCTTAAGGCTCATATAAATTCAGCTGGTGTAGACATTCTAGTACAGTATATGTCTTTTGGAGACTATTGAATATATATAATATATAATACACTGTCTATAATATAACATGTATTACACATAATATATTCCATTTATATATAATATACACAGTTTATTAAATTCAGATGTATTACTTATACAGAAGTACTCATTTTAAGTTGAATATATTAACTTAAAATATCTATAGAATAGTGTGGTTTTAATTTTTAAAACAGATTCCTTTTTATTTTAAAGAGAAAAAACAATAAAATAACAACAACCAAGAAAAAACCAATAAAAATTATATCAAATTTCAAAACAAGATGATAGAAATTAACAATGGTTGTTACATTAGATACTACTATCTTCAATGAAGTTGCTCAGATTATCAGATGTGAGAATGCAAGATTGATCAAAGCATTAAAGAGAACAAGTAATTTAAAAGATTAGAAATGATACAGAGCTTCACTAAACAAGATGGTAGGAATTCAACTATGGTGGGAAGGAACAACTGGGATGAGGGAAAGGAGAAAAGAAAAAAGAAAGGGAAAATATATACATATATACAAGGATAGCTGGGATAATTTTACTGCTGATGTCTATTGGTTTATTGAGAGGAACAGTTAATGCTTAAATTTTTTGGACCAATTTGGCATGCTTATATCTGGTAATCTGAACAACTAATTTGTTTGGTGCTGGGAATCAAACTCAGGACTTTATATTTGCCAGGCAGGCACTTGTGCCACTGAGCTATATCCCCAGGCCCAAACAACTAATCTGAAAACAATAATATGCAATAAGGGTATAATTTTAATATGAAAATATAGACTTAAATTTATATATGATTAAATATGAATACATTTTAATATGGTAGCTATGCCAAATTATCTAAAATTAAATACTTTATATTTAAAATACAGCAGCAATGCCTACTCATTGCATAAACTTTATTATAAAATGAGTAACAAAAAGATGTGTATATTTCTTACACTGATCTTCTCTGATTCCCTCCTTGTTCATAATGTATAAATATAGAAGGTCTTGGTTTCATTTTATTTTACCAGAAAGGAACAAAAACAAAAAGGATCAGACTGTATGTATTGTCGGGAATTTACTTTTTTTTCTCCTTAGTAATAACACAGAGCCCTCACTCCTGGTCAGTGACTATATTTAAACCAGAGCAATGGAAGCTGGTAGCAAATCAGTTCCTATAGGTGTTTCCAGCCATTTCTAGATTTCACTACTGCAAGTGACACCGCAGTGAACAGACTTGGACGATCTGTCTGTTTATACTTTGGTTTTATTTCTGTGGACCAGAGTCCTCACAGTTCAAGGCACATACATTTTTAACCTTAATAACTACAGTCTCATTGCTTTATAAAAAGACCACAGCCATCCACGCTGCCCCCTGCAGAGTGTGTGATTGCGGTGGGGAGTGTTGCAGGGATGAGCCTGGAATCAGCTCAGGTGATTCCTACATATCAGGGCTACAGCAGAGCCTCCTTAGGAAATGTAAGCCTCTGAAATCCCATTATGCTCACGGAAATGGAAATGAGGTTTCAATGTCTTGTTTCTTTTCATAACATCACAACACTGCACCTAAAGAAAGTATTACCGTGGCAATTTCTCTGGAGGTTCTGAGTCTTCGAAAACATGCTTGTGTGAAGGACTGTCCTTCCTGTATCTCTGCCTCAATTTCTGCCTTCACAGGCTGGGGGTTTCCTTACCTCTCCACTTTGTGGATTTTCTGATCATTCTTGTGAATACCCTGTCTAGCATCCCGAAAACTTCTTTGAGTGCCAAAGCTATCAATGAAGTTGCTAATGTGACCTCAATCCAAATTTCATCCATGCCTCTTGTCAGTTCTTTAGCTTGAAAAGAGTCTTAATTTCTCTAAACCTGTTTTCTCAGTGCAAGATGGAAATATTACTATGCTTACTTCATGGGTAAAGATTAAATGAGATCAAGCACATAAAGTGCTTAACATGTGCTAAGCATGAAATGTGTGTTAGCTCTTGTTATTGTGGGCCACTAACAAAATCTCATCTGCCTCTGTGAATGTCTTCAGAAGCTTCTCGTCTGTCTCCTGGTACATTCTTTTCCTTGCTTCCACCTTTCACTAAACATACACATAATGCACCAGTTTCCAATTTTGAGTTTTCTGCCCTCTGCCCTCTAACCTCTTGGCTTCAGAAAGGTCACCAAATTAAACTGGGTCAGCCTGGTATGAAAGGACAAACCCAGGCACGGTGTCTGGGGATCTAGTTTCCAATCCCTCACTGTCTGGGTGTGTGGGACATGTACCCTGGGGCGCATTACCCATCTCACTTATGTGCCCTCACCTGAGAATAATATCAGTTAAACCTACCCTTACATATTTTACAAAAAGCAAGAAGAGAAAAATTCAAAGTTCCAGCAGAAAGAAATAAAACCAGACAGAGTCATGCACCTGTGATCCTGGCTACTCAAGAAGCAACAAGGATCACAAATTTGAGGCAAGATTGGGCAGTGTAGTGAGACCTGGCCTCAAAAACAGGAAAAAATGATAAATATCTAAGATGGATATACTAATTATCTTGATTTGTTCATTACAACTGCATACATGTATCGCATTTTTGAGCCATACTCCACAAGTATATGCAATCATTATGTGCCTAGTAAAATTTAAAAATGTAGAAAAGGTGGAAGTAAAAATTGCAACAATATTTTGGTATTGCCAAGACAAACCGAAGATAGGTAAGTCTATGATTTAGCCATTGCACCTTTGGGAATATGTCATAGACATAAAACCCACAGTATGTGTACCAGGATGTCTATAGCAGTATTCTCCATAATTGTCACAAACTAGAAGTGACCCAAACATCTCATCCATGGTAGAAAAATGATGACATATTCACAGAAAATCATACAGCAACAAAACAGAATAAGCCGTAGCTACACACAGCATAGATGAATGATAAAATCACAATGTGTAATGAAAGAGGCTAGGCACCAAAGGATACTCATATATTGACTCCATTTAAAGTTAGAAAGCCAGTAAAGCCAAACCCTATTGTGTAGGGGTGTATGGGTAGAGGTAACCCTGTAAAGAAAAGCAAATTAATAACCATTATGAGACTCATGGGAGTGGCTACTATTGGGGAAGGGGGAGGGTTGTGATGGGAAAAGATCACCTGGGGGCACCTGGATGCTGCTGAGGTTTTATTTCTTGATCTGGGTATTAAGTACATGAATGTTTATAATAAGCTCTAAATTATGTTAGTGTGTCAAGATTACATACATACATATATATATATATATATATATATACATACATGTAATATATTATAATGGTTATCCATTTAAATAAGTCAACTCCACCAGCCATGTATGGCAAGGGAGTAGGCCAGTGCCTCGGAAGAGCAGCTCCCCAGAAACATTATCTCTAGCGATTACACTGAATCCTGGAAGTGAAACTTTGCAGCAAGACTGCTCTCTTGTTCAAGTGGAGCCTTGAGGCTGTGCACTGAAATTGTTCTTTGGGCTGTACACCCAGCCCTTGATCTTCCTGCCAGTTTCTGAAATCTAGGTTGTCATTTTCCTCTTCCATTGGGTCTCGGGCGTTTTTCCTCTTGTTAATTCCCTTTCTATCCCAGGCCTGCAGGCTGCCACTCTTTACTTCATCTTTAACACACTCTCTTTCTCCAGAAAGTCCCCTCAATTCTGCTCCATCCATGGGAGTCACCAAGTTGGAAACACCTTCATCTTCTGTCTGTTTTTACTGCTGGTCCTGCCTCTAACCCTGAGCAGTCAATGTCCGTTTCATAAACCTCCCTCCCATGATACCATTTTCACTGTATCTTGAGCCTCCTCCACTACCCTGTGAGATTCCCAGCTATCAAGTGCTTCAAACCAAAAGTTCACTATTTCCTTTAGATTTTGCCTTGTACATTTGGGCTAACATACAAACTCTTAAGGTTTATTCTTTAGTATGGAGCAACACCTCCCAGTTTGTGGTCTTTCATTAGACATTTTTTCACTAAAAGTACCAATTAAATGTGCGATGGCCCAGAATAAAGAACTTAGCCTTGGGGTGCTCTGCCTCTGCCCAAAGTTCAGATTTCAGGAAAGAAAGGCCCAAGGGTGGCTCTTTCCCAGGGTGAGCCATGTTTTTCAGAAGGAAAGAGAAATAATGTCTTCAAAATACAAAGAACCCAGGAGAACAAATTCCATCTTGGTTAATGGGAGTGGGAGGCTAATAAATGTTAACCAGCATTATCAGCTTAAACTTCTATATGTAAAAAGCTCTAACCCTAAATCAACAAAATGATATGAGGTTAATAGATAATATATTGGAAGAAAAGTTTGGAGGACACAGCAAAAATGATCATAACCCTTGAAAGCTAAATGTTGTGGTGCATGTCTGTCATTCCAGCTGAGCCAAGAAGACCACAGGCTCAAGGCCAGCCTAGGTAACTTAGTGAGATCCTGCCTCAAAATAAAACAAGACTAAAAGGGCAGAGGACATAGTTCAGTGGTAGAGTACCCTTGGCCTCTTTCCCTAATATCTTTTTTTAATGGTAAGAATTGAGAACATTTCTGAGCTGTGTGTGACTAACTGTCCCCTGTTGTCTTCTACCAACCTTCATTCTCTTGCCTATAGGTCAAACAAAACTCAAGCACCAATGAAGGGAGTGTGAGTCCTAGAAATATCCTGCTGAGTCACCACCAAGGGACCTGGGTTTATGCCCATCCTGGCCTCTGCTTGCTGTAACTTTTGAGCCAACTCAACCCCTCCGTGGAAGTAGGCAAAGGGGCAAACATACTTGCCTCTCAATTCTTATATGAAACCCAGCCATCACAACCACTCTTTGACATACACAGGACTACAGAACACAGGGCATATGACAACTCCGGCCTAATGCTGCACTAAAGCTTGACCATATTCTAGGACAGCTTCTGGCAGCATCCGGCCTTGTTCTAGCATGACAGCAGCTCCTTGTTAAACACCTGCTGAGAAGGCTCCCTTGGGCCACTTGAACCCACTATTTGTTCTACCCAGCACACCCTGGTGATAGGCTCCTGGCCTCCCTTTCTGGGAGTATGTTATGGTTGATACATTGTGTCAACTTGGGGAGTCTAGAGGTTTGGCTGAGTGACTCAGCAGGAAGCCAAAGTGCTTACTTTTTGTACACATCCTGAACCTGTGGAATTGGAGGGCATGGACACTGTGTGAGAGCTACGCCCCCTGGGTGGGGGTGGCCTGTTTGCAATGTAAGAGAGAGAGAGATGCTGCTTGCAGCCATTCCTCCCTTTTTGTTGGTTTCTTTTGCTGTGCTCTGCTGCCTTGAACAGTTTGCCCTCTGCATGTGCCACTCTGCCTCAGAACCAGCCAAGTGTGGACTGAGAACTCCACGAACTGTAAGCCTAATAAACCTTTCCTTCCTTCATTTTGGGTGTTGGGTGTTTTGTCTCAGCAGTGAGAAAAAAGTAATCAAGACAGAGTATTTGCTCAAAGATTCTTTCAGTTGTGAATGTATATATCTTGCAACTCAGAAGCATCTCCCCCCAGACTGAGAGCTCCTCCTTTGGGATGAAATCATCCAGAAGGATAAGGCCTCTGTTCCCAGCAGCTGAAGCAGGGTGGAATCCTGACTTCACATTCGTGCTATGCTTTCCCATTTGTCTGACTGTACTGAGCCCTGCTCGTCCCACTCCACCCTTCTTCTTAAATTAAAAAGCCTAAATTACCTCTGCACACACTGAAGAGCAGCTCAGCTCTTAGTACTGACTGAGTAAAATCTATTTTCAGTGCTTTAACTGATCACTAGCTGTCTGGACTCTGACAGCCCCAAGGAGTTCTGTGCTCTCTCAGACTAAGGAGACCTTCTGGATTTTTCCAGGATGAGAGTATAGTGGATATTGGGCTCAGATACTTACTGGTTTGGAAGCCTCCAGGCTGGACCACAGAGACTTTTACTCCCCACTTGGACAGCTCTTGCCTCATAATTGATGAAAACATAGTCAGAGCTGCCTTTGTTGGGTTGTAAGCCGCCAACTTCGGCATTGGGATCCCTGCTATGGAAAAAAAAAGGGAAAAAATCAAATCCGGTATTTTCATTTTTCATCCAATAAATATTTAACCTCCACCAAACTGCATCCCAGTAGAAGGGGTGACCAAAGCAGACAAAAGCAGACATGGTCCCTTTATACCCATCGTCATTCCTACTGTGTGGCTTCATTTGCAGCGACCACTCTTGGCTCCTCCATCACAGCTGGTACAATGACTAACCAAGCTGAAGCCTCAGTCGTGCCCAACTTTTAAGGGAAATGTCATTGTTATGGGATGAACAACACCTGTTCACCATTCCTTCGCTGAAGTTCCAGGTGACACATTTTTGGCAGGATTCACTAGTCAATCCCCTATGGTGTGTATTTGAAAATTGGGCTTAGTACCTGTTGCAATGAGGAATACACCAAGGAAAAGCAGAGGGCATGAAAAGGGACAGCTGGGACAAATATTCTTTATCCCACCTAAGTCACAGTTAGCTCAGGAGCTATTGAAATTGAGACCTAAACTGGGTTTGTCACTGGACCAGCTAGAAGGAAAGAGCTATGCAAGTTGGAATCAGAGGAATCCAGAAAGTAGGTCTGTTCTGTTTGTAGTAAAGTCCGGGAAGGTACAATTACAGTGTAATGATTGCTAGGTAAGATCATTCTGGGTTAGGGTGGACCATAACTCTAATGAAGACTGTTCTTATAAGAAGTATCAAAAGAGAAGATACACAGAGACACAGGGAAGAAAGCATTGACCCAAACTGAGCCACAATCTTCGTTGGGAACTGATATAAGTGATGGAGAAGAGATGGTTTTATTATTTCTGGGTACTTAAGTATATTGTCACCATTATTGACAGGAGACTAGAGCTCTTTAGAGGGTCACTTTTACTACAGTATATACAAGGTATGCAGAGAAAATCACAAGGGAGATGAGAGGGGCTGAGGGAATTGAAGGAGGGAAAAGGGATTAGATGTGAGGAAAATTAAGACTTTACCTGGTCTGCCCCAATTGGTAAGCTAGTAAATTCTTCTTCTATTTTTGTTTTAATTTCATTTGAGTTTGACCCAGTCACTTTGAAACAAAGAGCCCAAAGGTTTAACTGCTGCAATTTCAATGCAACATCTGGCAGCAAATAGGCCCTTGTTGAAGTGGTTCCCTTTCTGCCACAGATGACCAGCTGGTTTTTCTTTAAGTGACTCTCAGTTTCACAAAATCTTCACATGTGAAATCTCACTGCTTCCTTGTATTGGTGAGGAAGGCCAAAGAAGTTAAAACCATTTGTCGACCGTCACACGGTTGTGTGGCAACCACAGTTTATGGGATTAAACCAAATTTTCACTTCTTCATGATTTTTATAGATGGTGGAGGTCACTAGCCAGAAGGCAGGTTAGGAGAAGGCAGCCATTAAGATCTGAATTCTGGAGCCAATGCCTTCTGTGCACAAGTCCCAGCTCTGCCATTGCTCAGCCACCTGCTCTCAGGAAAGTCACCGTATGTTTATGGGCCCTGCCTTTTAAAATGTCAATTAAGAATAAGGGTAGTACATGCATCTTAGGGGTGCTGTGAAATGTAAATGAATTAATGTGTTAGCATAGAGCCTGGCACAAAGTAAACTCTATGTGGAGGCTTCCTATAACTGGTGCTACTCAAGTTATTCACAATGCCATCTTAACAGCCCCAAAGGCTCCATATGTTCAGTGTTTCCTAGAGTAGTAAGTGCTCCTGCTTTAGAATCTCTGGCAGCACGTGTTTACTGTGTAGATTATTAAGATCCACCCTGGACCTACTGAACCAGAATCTGCATTTCAAACCATTAAGAACAATTCAAGTGAACAGTAAATATTACAGTATTACATTGGGGGGCTATCACATATTTCTGAACATGTGTTTTCATGTTGATTCTCTGCCGTATGAATAATATAAGCTTTTGGCTTGAATGTGTCCCCAGAAAAGCCTGTGTTAGAAGCCTACTCTCCAACTTCACAGTGTTGGGATGTGGGGCCTAAGGAGAGGTGACCAGGCGAGGAGAGTAGAGTAAATGGATTAATGCCATTGTCTTGGTATTGGGTTCATTATAAAACATGTTTAGCCTCCTTTTGTTCTCCCTCTCTCTCTCTCCCCCCTCCCCTGCCCATCCTTCCTATTCCCTTGCCATGTCCTAGAAAAGACCATGTGAGAACATAGAAAGTGACCGTCTACAAACTGAGAAGAGAACCTTAACCAGAAACTAACTATACTGATGCCTTGATCTGGAACTTTCAGCCTCCAGAACTGTGAGAAAATACCTTTCTGTTGTTTAAGTCTCTCAGTCTCTACTATTTTACCATGCTAACTTGTGCAGATGAATACACCCAATCAACAAGAGGACTTGGACTTAACCAACCACATACAACCTGGCAAACTCCCTACCCTCACTTCATGGGTGCACTGTGAACACCCCCACTCACCCCTGCCTCTTCTGCCTCAGTGAACCAGCCACTCAGTGCCTTTAGTACCTGCCTGTGTCTGCTGTCTGGCAAATGAATAAATCCAGCATTCACTATTGATCACATTAGTGGTCATCATCTTGTCTCTCCTTTACAGAGAGGTTTATTGTTGATGTTAGGCTGAAAATGAAGTTTTCATTTTGAAGTTATCATTTTGGAAATTAAAAAGACTTGTGGAGACTCTCTTAGTCCAAGAATAGACTCTAATGTGGCCTTTGCCTGACTGTTGGTATGGCACATGCCACGTAGTTCATGTTTCTTAAGGTTCTACCAGCTAAAGGTCTTGATGAGTTTTGAGGTAACACAGGACATCAGAAACTCCTCACAGTAGTAATGATCAACCCTGACATGAAGATTCCTCTTTTTATAACCTGAAGATAACATGGAGCTACATATGAATTATGAGAGAGAAGGGGGTTTGTGAATATGTACTCTATTAACATGAGTAGGGGGGTGCAAAAGCATCTTGGCCTTTCACCCTGAGGCTGTGGAGGCAAGGTACGGAAGTCCTATGCCTGCAGCAGTTTACTCATTTGATGGTATCTTTCAAAGTCAGGATTAGCACAACTTCGTCTCAGGAGAATATCATGGGGGCTTGAAACCAATTCCTGCCTCCTCCAAGGACATCAGGTCAACTAAGGTGATAAAGTTCATTCGTCTATTGTACTTTTTCAACCTGAAAAATATAAACCAACCTCATAATGCAGGAGAGGCAAGTTTGCAAATTCCCACTAAGCATGCTTAGCAAAAATCCAAATCAGCATCGGGTGGTTTCCTTGTAATCTTATAATTTCTGAGGCTGTGGCAAGCTGCTTGGTATGAAAATCAAAGTCTAGGACCTCTTTACTCTAAGTATGAATGAGAACCAGCAGCAGCACCTGGGGTTCTGTTAGAAATGAGACCTTCATGTCCCACACTATACCAATTGAATCAGCCATTCTGGAGGTAGAGCACAGAAAATTTTTACTGTAGTGTAATTTATATAACATTCATCACTTTAACTATTTAAAGGGTACAGTTCAGTAGCATCTACCATTTCAGTACAACCATTTGTACAACCATCGCCTCCATCTAGTTCCAGAATATTTCTATCACCCCATACTCATTCAGCCATCACGCCCTTAGTAACACCAGTTCTGCTTTCTGACTCAGTGGATTTGCTTGTTCTGCATCTTTCACATAAATGGAATCATATAATACATGGCCTTTTGTGCCTGTCTTCTCTCACTGAGCAAAATGTTTTTCAGATCCATCCATAACGTAGGATGAATCAATACTTCCTTTTCAAGCCTGAAAAAGGTGCCACTATAGGGGCTGGGGATATAGCTCAGTGGAATAAGTGCCTGCCTAGCCAGCACAGGGTCCTGAGTTCAATCCCCAGTACCGCCAACAAAAAATATGCCATTGTATGGGTATGCCACATTTTATTTAACCAAGGATCCACTGATGGATATTTGGGTTGTTTCTATCTTTGGCTGTTTTGCATACAACTTTTAGTTTGAACACCTGTTTTCTATACCCTTGGATAAATATCTAGAGGTAGAATTTCTAGAGCACACGGTAATTCTCTGTTTGATTTACTGAGGAAGTGTTAAATGTTTTCCACAGCAGCTGCACCACCTATATTCCCACCAGCAGTATGGGAGGATTTTGATTTGACTCATCCTCCCTCACTTACATTGCTTTCTGTTTTGCTTTGTTCTGTACAGCCATCTTAGTGGATGTGGTATCTTCATATGGTTTTGATTTCTAGCAAGTATGTTTTTAGAAGCCCCTTCTCATGATTTTCAGGCAGCTAGAGCTTGGAAGTATGGGCCAGGAAGTGTAGCACTGGCCTCACTTAGAAGCTAGAGATAGAACTTAGGTTCAACCTAGATCAGCTAATTCAGATTCTACGTACGAATAGGACCCCTCACACATCTGTGTGTTGGAGAAGCACTGGTGTAGGAGGTATCTATAAATTGCTAACCCTGTCCGGTGATCCTTTAAACAAAGCAGAATCCACGTTTATATTTTATGTCCCCTGCTTGCCTGATGTGCTCCTGTTCAGTGATGTAGCGAAGTGGGAAGAACATGGCACTTGAGGGGAAACGGATAGATTCGGTTTCAAACCCTAACTCCCTCACTTATCTGCATTAACATGGAGCAGAGAATTTGATGATCTAAAAAGTGAATTAATGTCTGTATCCTGCAGATGTTTGGATTAAACAATTTCAGGCACATAAACATCAAACACAACCCGGCAAGGAGATGTTAACTCAAGTCTTGCTCTCTCCCGTTCCTGTGGCCCCACAAGAGTTTTGGAGAGTACCAGGAAAGAAAACTGCGGCCTTGGGTTTGCTGTCATTCCAATGAGCAGCTGAGGGTCTGGCTGAATTATTTTCCAAAATGATTCCCTTAGAACAGCCAACTTGCAAGAAGTCTGAGAATAATGCCATAGTCGATTCTGTGCTGACACAAATTAAACCTTGAACTCTACTGAAAATGTAAGGCTTGACCCTTGAACTCTACCCTATGCTTTTAATTTTTAAACTTGCAAGAATCTCTTACTTTGATTTAAAGTAAATTTAAAGCATTTAAAACAGCCTAATGTGGTAGTAACCATTATTCCTATCCCTCAGTGGAGAGGTCCCGTTTACTAAGGTGTTCTATAATTTGGATATGGGTTAGTACCCAAAAGGTGACGTGCTAGAAATCTAGTCCCTCGTGTTTTAGAGTTGAGGTCTCTTTAAGAGCTGGAGTCTTGGGGGAGGAAATAATACCATGGGGTCTCTACCCTCATGAATGGATTAATCCTGTCTCACAAAAATGGGTTAGGTCTTGTGACTGGATTATTTCCCATAAGTATGTGTAATTAGGAAGCCAGTTTGGCTGTCTCAGCTAACCATCTTGCACACATGCCTGTTATGCACCCAGTGATTGCAGGTGGGGACCCTCACCAAACATGGGTGCCAGTGTTTCCTTTGTGAAGTACTAGCCTTTGGTTTTGGGTTAGAGCTGCACAAGACAGATGAGACAGGTACCTTGTATATACCCACACCTCAGCACTCATAGCCTGCTATGCATTTAGATCAACAGCTAAGAATAATCTGAGAATAATCAATGGTAATGCCTACAAATTTGTAAAATGGGAGGATGGGTGCTACTAGAATCTATTGAGTCAAGGATAAGGATGTTGCCAAACACCCCACAGTGCACAAGACAGAATTATCCATCACCCCAAAATATCAAAAGGATAGAGGCTGAGAAATGCTACCTTACACAATTTAGTAGTTCTTGAAAAGGTACTGCCCAGGTGCTGCACAGGGCCTATTTGACAAAAGATGAAATAGATGGACAGATATGTGAGATGATCTCCCCTAGGTCACCTTCTAATAATAAAAGAGCAAGACTCAAATCACCACTGACCAGAGTCCCCAAGGCCTAGATCATATTGCTATACACAAATGTTTACTCTGTGATTTCCTACGAGGAAAACTAACCACAAAAAGGCTCTTAGACCTCACAAGCAGAAAGATATTCCAACTACCCTTTGTACAGTCAGAGAATTGCATCTCAAGTCTTCTAACCTTCAGTTAAATATTTATCTAACTGCCTTACTGATACTGAGGTTAAGGAGCTCTACTATTTGTGTAGAGGGGACAATACATGTGTTACTACAGGGACAAAATTTCCCAAGGTGAATGTGGTCAAGTCTTGGAGAGAAGACCTACTGTGTTATCTGTTCCTACTCAGGAAGACCATGCTTGGATCTCCACACAGATTACTTCATTTAAGCCACAGAACACATCTATGTGGTCAGTGTTTTTATTTCCTCTCTGGTATGAGGAGAAAGTTTGAGCTTAGCGAGCCACATGACTTGTGGGTTCCAAGAGTTTCTCTCAACTGGGAAGTGGAGCAGAAAGCCCTACCCTCCTGGCTCTCAGTCCCTGTCAGAGAGGAAAGGATCTAGGTCTTGATGAAAACACATCCACAATCCAGGTCTCTGGAGTAGAAGGAGAAACTCAGAGAGGAGGAAGGAGTGGCTGAGGAGAAGGAAAGGCTGAAGCAAGGAGAGAGATAGGGTGGCTTCAGTTTGCTCATGAGAGCCCCAGTCAAGTGAACACAACAAGCCAAGAAACACTCTGACCAGCAAACACAATTTATGATAATAATGTTTTTTTGTCTCGGGGCAGAAGAATTCATACATTTTGGAGAGAGACATGGAGAGGAACAAAATCAAGAAGCTTTAAGTTCTAAAATGTGAAAGACCAGAAAGAAGGGCAGAAAAAAAGTCAGGAGAGCAAGCTTTGGAGGCCAATAGCAATGTTGACTTGATGTTGACCCAAGAAAATGAAAGAGTAAGGCTTGGTGTAAAGGATCTGTGCAACCAGGGGTTGAAAATAGGAGTGAGATGCATGATGTAACATCCAGAATTTTCACTCAGTGGAACCATATGACAACAGAGCAAGAATTTGTGGCTTGGATAAAGCACGGAGGCCAAGTTGAAGATACACAAAGGAGCATTCTTTGTATTGTAAGCTCCTCATTCATCCATCTGCTCATTTATTTGTCATTTTTTACTCATTCACATGTTTGCATGCCTTCATTTATTAATTGAGTTGCCACTGCAAGCCAGACTCTAGGCCTGTTACAGCACATTCTGTGCATGTTAGAGACAACTGAAATAAAATCTTACAAACAAATGAGCAGCTCAAGGTCAAAGAGGGAACAAAGAGAGAAAAGAGAAAAACATCCTTGTCAACATGTTGAGGAGAAGGTAATGATTTGCCATTTCAATAAATATTTGTTGAATAAATGAGGCAGTGAGTATGTGAGACTTTGCCAGAAGAACCAGACAGTACCAGGCACTGGAGGGAGGTGAAGCTTCTACCAAGATCAGAAACATAAAGATCACAGCAGAACAGACAAAGGTTAGATAATGCAACTAGATGGCTTCTTGGAATCTATTTGTTTCATTTCAAAAAATTTAGAAATACTTTAGAGTTCTCATACAAGTTAAAATAGAATACTGGTTGCTCCTGATCATCCTGCATAAATCTCACTCTCTACCTCCTTCTTTCTCTCCTTTCCTCCCCCCACCCTTGGTTGTGCCTCAACTCAACCAATAGCTCTGACCAAAAACACACAGCAGTCACCAGTAATTACCATCTGAGAAAAACAAAGAAGCTTCCAATAAGAAATTCTTCTAAAATTGTTGTGCACCTTATAACACACACACACACACATACACACACACCATTAAACAAACTAGGAAAAATAATTAATTGGGTCCTTATTTTTTAAAATATCACTTGAAACCAACTCAATGAACTTGCCTACTTTAAGTCATGTCCTTGCAACTAGAGCCCACTCCTCTGATTTCCCTGTCACTGAAGCAGAGACCTAAAAGAAAACCCCATGAATGTTCCTCAGAGATGGGGAGGGCCCTGAGGAACCTCAGTATGACAGTGTCTGTCACAGTAACAGACATTGGGAGTGATATCCCTCGCATGGCCATTGTTTATGGAAAGGAAGATCACTAAGACTTTGGCTCAACTTGTTGACTGTTTGTTCCATGAAATGGAGAAAGACAATCCTTCAAGTGTCACATCTTGTCCCAAACTGTGCCAAACAGGCTGCTCAACACTGAGAATGATCTCATGGTCACTTTTAGAGAGCAGACATGGGACTCCAATAGTGTAGACAGAGGAAGGGTATCTTCCTACTCAGCCACAGGGAGTAGCAGAGTGCTGGATTCAGAGACCATTGAAAACAGTGAGATTTCCTGTCCAAATCTGGGAACCCTTTTTTGGCAGCTGTAGGATGACAATACTTAAGAACTCTATAATCCCAAGATAGATAGGAGTTGATGCACGAAGGGATTTGAAAGAAGAGAATAGTTTCATTGTAGTAAGGTCAACAATAGACCTACAAGCTGACTGATCCTTATCCAGCCCTGCCTTTGCATGCCTTCCTTTCTTTTTCCAGCCCACAAAGAATGCAGTGCAACACGCCTTGGGATGGGCACTGACAAGAGGTCCTTGTGACCACATGCAACAAGGATGACTCACCTCCCATGCTGCTGACATTCACCAGCCTCCCCTTCGATTTCCTAAGAAGAGGTAAAAATGCCTTCGTGACTTCTATGGCTCCAAAGAAGTTCACCTCCATGCATCTTTTGTACTCAGTCATGGGAATGAGCTCCCCATCTGTGGGGAACCCAAGGATCCCAGCATTGTTGACCAGAGCCCACAGTCCTGGGGATAGAAAAGAATCACTCTGAAGTTGAGCAAGACAAAAAAGTGTGGGGATTTTTAACGTTTCATTCTCTGCAAGCTCACACACATACCTTTGCAAGTTAGAATCCAGGCAGATTACAAACTCTTGGACCTCAGGCTCCACAAATACCTAAAACTACCTACCGTGAAGTATTGTGTAGAGAATACATTTGTGAGCTGTTGATCAGGGGGTTTTTGGAGGTTCATTTTTTTGCCTCAGATCCCTTTCCTACATGAAAGATTCCAGATATTCGTTGTACATAGCAAGGAGACGATAAAATAGTCTTTACCTCACTTTGCAGTTGCAAAAGCCTTCCTTCTGCTCCCTCCTCAAAGGAGTGTATAAAGACAATTCCTTTATAACAATTCATAATGATATAAAAGTCTATTTTATCCCCTGAACTAAAGAGATTTCCTAGGCTAGGGAGACAGGAAAAGTAGGGAGTATCAAGCCCTGGATAGTTGTGGGGTCCCTCATGGTCTTTCAGCCTTCTCTCTGCCCTAACCAGCTTGAACCTGCTAACCTGCTTGAGAGAATCACCAGGAAGGCTTGTTCAGATTCACCTCCATAGTTCCTGAGCTGGGGTGTTACGAGGGGCCTAGGAATCTGCATTTCTAACAGGTTCTGAAGTGACACTGATGATGCAGGTCTGGACACACCTCCTTGGAAAACTGCTGTCCACAAGCAGTGATAGTCAGTCCTCACATACTGCACATTAGGAACACTGTGGTGCTTTAAAGACCCCCAGTACCCAGACCACATCCCAGCATATTAGGTCAGGGTTGCTGAGAAGGGAAAGAGAGGGGATGCAGGAATAAGAAACTTCAAAAATTTCCTAGGTGGTTCCAAGATACAACCAAGCTTGGGATCCACTCCTGAAATTGTAGAAAAGAGGGAATGCGATAACATCAGTTGGGATTTTTTGGAGGGAAGGCAGTGAGTAGGTGGGTGGGTACAGACATGACCTTGGAGAAGCAGAGGAGACAGGACTGGAGTCGGGTGTAGCTAGACAGACCTGAACTGACTCTGAGTTCCTGGAGCCCTGACATGGTGTGGGACAGTGGTTCTCAAGGTGTGACCCAAACAGCAGCAGCAGCAACTGAGAACTTATTAGTGATGCAAACTTTTAAACCTATGCCAGACCTGCTGGATCAGAAACTGCAGATCAGAAGGAGGGGCTGAGCTTTGCACCTGTGATAGCACATGCCTCCACGATGCCGACGCAAGTCTGTGGTACAGGAGCCAAAAGGGGCCCAGGCTGGGAACGACACATCGGCCCAACTGTGCCTGTCTGATGACAACAAGGTGGCAGTGGCAACCAGCTCCCATGATGACCGCAGACAGCACTGGAATCAACAGGAAGCACTGGTCTCAATGAACAAATATCCCATGCCCAGAAATATAAACTCTACCCCAGCAAAGTGAGATAAGTTTCAAAATGCCTGAAATGGATTTTGCCATTTGGCACAAAGAAGACTCCAAACATATTGAGTTATGGAAGGGAAAAATGCACTTCTTGCACACCTGATTTTGTGGTTTGACATTTGCACACATTAGAGACTGTGAGCATTAAGTGAGATGATCTCCAACATACAGTAAGCATTCAGTAGCTCTGGGAGTGGGTGGAGAGATCTCTTTTTTGGTAAGTAATGATTTCAGTTTTCTCAGCCCATGCACACTTTGACCACTGAATGTGCAGTTCAAGAATATTCTAGCATAAAAATCAGCAAGCTTTCTCCATAAAAGTCAGGTAATCAATATTTCACTTTTGCCACACTTCCTCAGCTCTGCTGTCACAGGATAAGCCAGTACAGCTGCAGACCATGTGTAAATGAGTGGAAGGGGCCATGCTTCAGTGAAATTTTACCTATGATCATTGGTATTTAGCTGCCACATAATTTTCATTGTCAAAAATATTCCCCTGCTTTCTTTTGATTGTAAAAATGTTAAAACCATTGTTAGTTCATAAGCAATACAAAACCAAGTGACAGGCCCAGACAGTATCTTTTAACAAAACTAAAAAGACAGAGAGCAGATTGGCTTGACCAATTGTGAGGAGAGAGGCTGTGGTTATGGAAAGCAGCATGATGGAGAGCCTGGCTAGGATGGAATAGCTCTGTATCTTCACTGTGGAGATAATTACACAAAGCTAGGCATGTTATAGAACTGTGGAGCTATACACACAAACACATGAAAATGCAGATGAGTGGGTATGAAACCTAAGTCATCTCTGTGAGTAGTACCTATGTCAGCTTCTTGGTTTTGATGTTGTACATAGTGAGGTAAGATGTCCAGTGTGAGGAAGTCTGGGTGAAGGGGCACAGGATGTTTCTTTGTGTTCCTTTGCAACTTTTTGTGGATCTAAAATTTTTCAAAATAAAAAAAATTTAAATCCAGGAAGGACCATAATTTTGCCAACGTTTGCCATCAAACTCTAATGGGATGCAGTGTGACATTTCAAAACTTGCACATGGCGTGCACTGAGCAAAGCAGGTCAGTAGCATTCCTCGCTCTGTCGTTTCATGTTTGGAGCTCCTGTCTTGTAGATCCTTATAACACAAACAAAGCAGGTATTCTTATCTCCTACTGGGAAGATCCTTTGTATAAAGAAGATAGAAAGTGGCAGTGCCTGAGGTCTTCCTGGAAAGTCCCCAAATGAGGCCAACACAGGAGAAAATAGAATGAAGAAATACAGGCAGATCCTAGTGCCCTTGCTGATCCAGCTGTGTCTGACGCCAAGTCTTTTCAAGAACATAAGAAAATACATTCTTTTTTGCTTCAGTGATTTTGAATTAGGTTATATTATTTGCATTTGAAAGAATCCTGACAGATGTATAGCTCTTGTTGTCAAGGAACATAGTGGTAAGGAGTGGGGAGAAAGGCAGATATTTACAACAGGGCATCAAAATGGGCACAAGCGAGGTATACGAGTGAGCACCTGGAAGAGGAAGTATCACAACCTAGATTAGCAGAAGGCCATTCAAGTGGCAGGAGGTGAGAACCAGGTCTCCTGTGGTACCAGAATCTGCCTCAAAGACTCAACTGGACAAAAGCAAGTCTTAGGAAAAGGCAGTGGATGCCAGGTGGAAATTCAAGGAAGAGGAAACTGGATGCACAGCGGTGGAGATATCACTTGTGTTCTGCAGCCTCGTCATAATTTCCCAACAGGACCAGAGGGCTTTACAGATTAAGGGCTTGGCATGCCCTACAGTCCTCATGGAGGCAGTTGGATGATATCTGGTGGTAGACAGTGAGTCACAGAGCCAGAACAAGTCCCTGTGCACAGTCTGGTGTGGAGGAGGACCTCAGCACATGGAGGCACTATATGCTCGTGGGTCTCTAGGAGACAGATGGCATTATAAGACACATACACTGGGGAAGTTACTGTCCATTTAGAAACTATTGTGGAAGGAAGGACAGGTTTCATAGAGACTGTCAGAGGATACACACACACGAGATGATGAAGGCCTGGAATAAGCCACAGCTTCTAGCAGATGGCTGGAAGGGGCTGGATGCTCCATATCTAGGAGGCACACTTGACAGAGCTCAGAGCCAAAAGGATACAGGGATCAAGGGCAGGCTGGGGTTGTCAGTGACCCACTGGTTGTTCACTGGAATGACTGGTTAGGTGGCAGTTCCAGCATCTGATCTGTGGGACACAGGAGAGAAAACTGCTTTGCAGTCCAGCATGAGGGAAAAAGATAAGGAGGTAAGTTTTTGACAAGTTGATTTTGAACCTCTTGGATATTAAGTGGAAATGTCTGGCAGGCAATTTTATATGATGGGTACTACTGATTTAATATAATTATAAAATTGATTTAGGGTGTAACGAAGGGTGTTGGATAGTTCTGGATATCAAAAAGAAAGGCTGGGTTGGCAATAGAGCCTTGCAAGTTGTTGGTGTAAATTTGTGTTTTTCAACCTTGTGTAAAACATTAGCAGCTCTGCTGATTCCTGAGACTCTCTCCTAAGGATGCTGCTTTAACTGGTCTTTGGCATGGAGGCACTGGACCCTAGGAGTGTGGGATCTAGACAGTCACACAGGGCCAGAAGTTGAAAAGCCCATATTTTGTTAATTCTGCTGCTGTCACCCTTTTCAGTTCTTGTTTCTTGGGCAAGAGGCTCACATTGTCATCTTGCACTGGGCTCCACAAGTTAGGCATCCAATCCTGGGCCCATGCATCAGTGCTTGCAAAACCTCACTGGGTGATTCCAACACACAGCTGGATGGAGAACCCTGGTGTACAGAGCACAATCTGGCCCAGAGAATTAGGATGGGGAACTGGGGGACATAGCCTCAGAAGCTCTCACATTTGGTAGGGATACAGAAGAAGGGGCTTATCCAAGACAAACAGAAAGAATGATCCAGCGATCAGGGGGAGCAGGACTGGGGACCCCAAAGCTGAGGTGGGGAACATGTTTACATGCTACAGAGAAATGAACATCTTGGTCCTCAGGATGATAACAGCTCATTTTGCCAGACCAGTAAGAGAGGCCTGCTGAGAGCTACTGTCCATTTGGACAGAAAAAAGTAAAACAGGGCAAGAGGGCTCCAGAAACCCCAGCCTTGGAAGGAGACGAGAAAGGGCAGTGAGTAGGGGAGGGACAATGAAGCTGTTTTTGTTTCCAAACTGAGTGAATTTAAGGTATGTGAGGGTGGAGGGGAGCAATGAAGGGAAGTTGGAAGAATGACCTAGATGGTCCTAGAGGGAACAGGATGGAGATGCTACAAGTTTTCCGAGGACGGGACTCATATCTGAGTCATCCTTAATATCTTAGTGTCCAGAGAAGCTCCAGCAGGTAGAAGGGGCTCAGTACAGATGTCCCCAGGCACAGCCAGCAGCCAGGGTGAACAGCCAGGGTGAACAGGGTGAAGAGGTTAGAACAAGAGTTGGGCATTGGTGACAAGTACAGCGCACGATCTAGGGGGCAGGGTCGGGGGAGGGGGCTGTGATGGTCAATACATTGCATCAACTTGAGAAGTTTAGAAGTTTAACTAAGTGACTCAGCAGGGGACCAGAGTCCTCCCTTTGAAAACATAATCATCTTGTACAAGAGAAGGGCACAGGAGATGGTGTGAGTGCTGCACCCACGCTCTGGGGGTAGGGGAGCCTGCTCACAATACAAAGAAGGGAAAGAGCCTTGCTCTCCCCCTCTTTTGGCTTTTATTGCTCTCCCGCCAACATGAACTGTTGCCCCTGTGCCTTGGAGACAGCTAATTATAGACTGAAATCTCTACAAACTGTTAGCTAAATAAACCATTCTTTCCTTAATTTTGGGTGTCAGATATTTTGTCTCAGCAATGGGAGAAAAGTAACTAAGAGAGGATTTGGTACCAAGAGCGGGATCATTGCTGTGACTATACCTGACCATGTGGTTCACAAGCCTTTGGGAATGGTTTGTGGGAAGAATTTGGAAAGGTTCAGAGATGCCATCTGAGAGAATAGAGCTAGAATGCTTTAGGCTGTTCTGTATGAGAGATTCTGGTCAGAACTCAGAAGACCAGAACACTGATAGAAATCCTGCTGGTAAGATCAGGCTTGGGAGGTTTCTGTTGGGAAGAAGGACTGCACTGGCTGTTGGAGTCCAAACAATTTGTGTTATGGCTTGGCAGAAAGTTTATCTGCATTTTGCTTGTGTCCAGAGACTTTGCCTGAGACTGAGATTAATGGCAATGGACTAATAAATTTGGCAGAAGAAATTTTAAATCAGTCTAATGTTGAGAAGATGGCATGGTTATTGTTGGGTGCTTTTAGCCAGACCTATGTTGACAATCAAGAGCAAAGAGCCCACCAGGATGATTTAAAATGTTGTGAGTTTGGCCAGAAAGGAAGCTCCAGTAAAGCTGTGGACTGCAAAGATAGAGCTGAGGAGATCTGGATTGCTAAGAAGGAACAGGAGAATAGAAAAGATGGCCTGAGGGCATCACAAGCAGCAGCAAGTCTCAGCCCTTTGCAGCCTCAGAACTGCAAAGGTGAGAGACTTTACTTTGAAGAGAAAGTCACAGAGCACCATGTTCCAGAATGGTGATAGCCACACCATGTTCCACAATAGTGGCAGCATAGAAAATTTGTTCCTCAGAACTGGATTTAGTGTGCTCCAGGCACTCGACTCCTGAGTGATCCAGGCACTCGACACCTACAACCAAGAGAGAGGGAAACCTGGCTACTGCTCCAGCTGGCAGCAGATGTTGGCATCACCCACATGGTGCTGGTTTTAGGTGCATGTAGAATGCAAGAGTTTTGCAGTTAAGAAGGCTTCCGCCCCAATTTCAGAAGGCCTGGGAGGCCAAGCAGTGTGCTCCTGAAGGGCAGTGTGTGAAGCTATGAAGGTGAAGCCAAAGGTGCCATGGAGACCCCAGAGGTTTGGAAAATCCAGGAATACAGATTGTCTGAGGAAAGCTGCAAGGAAGGAGCAGAGTGGGCCCAAAAGAGAAGCCCTGGGAAGCTACAACCACCAGAAGTGCCATAAGGGTGGAGCCATCCAAGCCCTTTGGAGAGCACGGTGTGCCACAGATTGCCTCAGATGCTTCACATGGAACTACAGGACTTAACATTTGCCCTGCTGCATTTTGAATTTGCTTTGGTCGCAATCCTTTGTATTCCCCTGTTTGTAACATTTGGAATGAAAATATTTATCTTGTGCCATTGAATGTTGGAAGTGTTTAACCAACTTTTCATTTGTACAGGGGCTTACAGCTAAGAGTTTTCTTTACATCTCAGAAGATACTTGAGACTTGGGCTTTTCAGCAATGCTGAAACTGTTAGGAATTTAGCAACTCTTAGAGATGAACTAAATGCCTCTTAAAGAGATGTGCATAAGCCTTGCGGGGGGGCCTAGGGGACAGAATGTTACAGTTCTAATGTAATATAATGTTGATAGATTTAATACTGGTTCTTAAGAATTGTTAAGTCTCTGTTATAATGTTCAAGTTGTGAAATGATAAGAATAAGCATGTCTTTGTATCTGGAAATTAGTTTAAAGCGATGTGTCTGGTTGCTGAGTTGACCACGGGTGGATTGTAAACGTTGATATATTGTGCCAACTTGAGAAGTTTAGAAGTTTAACTAAGCAACTCAGCAGGGGGCCAGGGGCTTCACTTTGTAAACATCCTGAGCCTGTGCAAGAGGAGGGCAGAGAGATGTTATGAGTTCTATAACCACCCTTGGGGGTTGGGGGGTAGCCTGCTTACTATATAAGAGAGAAGAGGCTTGATCTCACTCCTTTCTGGCTCTTCTTGTTTCTGCTGTCTTCCACTGCATGAACTGTTGCCCCTGACCTTGACAACATGCCTTGGAGCCAGCTGATTATGGACTGAACCCTCTACACACTAAGAGCTAGATAAACCTTTCTTTCCTTAATTTTGGGTGTCAGGTATTGTCTCAGCAATGAGAGAAAAGAAATGAAAACAGAGGCTAAGGAAGTACCTTTGTCCTGCACCTTCTCTACAACTTTGCTGTGAACATCTTTTATCTGTTCTGAGTTGGTGATGTCCATCTGGAGCACAGTGATGTGCTTGGAGCAGTTTCTTCGCAATTCCTCAGCTCCTGAGCTCTTTTCATTTAAAACTCCAGCGAACACTGTGAAGCCCATCTTGTCCAGGTTCTTGGCCAATGCATGGCCAAATCCAGAATCACAACCTGCAAGGAGGTACACCAAGGGAACATGAGTGTAAAACAACATTACCAGAGAAGTTTCTGAATCAGGACCTAACTGTGTGCTATTTCTGAATGTCCATTCTCTCTGAAGAGAGGGGTTCTTGCGAAGTTTCTTTGTTTGCCAAACAGGGAAATTGGCAGAGATAAGCGTCTCTGTACAACAAAGCGAAGCTAGTAGAATTGGGTGGGTGATAAGTGGGCACAGGTGGAAGGAGAAAGGTTGGAGGGACCAGAGAGGCCAGAACCCAAAGAAAAGTGTGGACGGGAAGCCAACCACATGTTATCACATTTTCCATTTTTGCTACAAGAAAGTGCTTATTTTTCTTGTGTAATTTCTTTCATTAAAGACCAAGGTGATTGGCTGGGCCAGCAAGTGTAGGAAAGGGAGGGAGAAAGGGGCCACCATGCCTGGAGTCTCCAAGTACTGCCCAAAAGAGCAAGCAGCAGCAGTACACAATCCTTATGTGCAGCATGAGGACAGAGGGAGATATCATCTGTAAAATATGTGTCAGGACTCAGAATTTGAGAGAAGAGTTTACCCCAACCACTCTGGAGGATATTACAGACCCTGAAAAAGTACTTTGCAGCCACAAACTGAAAGACACAGCTGTCTGAAGTTCTGAAATTGAAAATCAATATGGAGAGAAAATCACCCTGAGCCACAACACAATAAACACATCACATGTAATATGCCCTTAAGGTCATAACAATGAGCAATCATTCCACATGGTTGTGTCATGTGACCTTTCCTGAAGCCTTGGGGGATGTCTTGTGTCAGAAGTCAGGGGCTATAGTCAGTCATTCCCCCAATACTGCCTCCCCACACCTGTGACTCACAAGGAAATACACAAATTCACCTGAAAATAGCTGGTTTAGGACCCACTTATGGGGAAAGCCAGCACTGCAATCAGGGTCCACACAGTCTGTGGGAG
Organism: Dinomys branickii; assembly: GCA_004027595.1. Classification (NCBI taxonomy): domain Eukaryota; kingdom Metazoa; phylum Chordata; class Mammalia; order Rodentia; family Dinomyidae; genus Dinomys; species Dinomys branickii. The sequence continues at coordinate 41,730 of PVLD010015738.1, forward strand.
AAGTGGAGTTTCATGGAGGGTCTCTCCTGTTCTGTGATGCAGTATACCTTTGCTTCAGCAGTAATATTGACATGACTGGATCTGGTTCCCTCAAAGCCTCATGGGATTGCAAGCTACCAGCATGTTTGCTCTGCATGGAGAGAACTTCCATACAGAAAGGCAGCACATAAACCTCATCCAGGATGTCTGCTGCTCTCTGTAGGGCTGCAACAGGTAAGAAAGAGATGTAGACTTTCTGACTGCCAAGTTATGCAAGCTGTCATCTGCACCCAAACCTGTGTCCGTTGACCTCCTCTCACATCCAGGGGAGGAGCATGTACTCCGCACTCTCCAGCACTCCATCTGGCCTTTCTAACACTTGAATGTGTGCAGTGCTTTGGTGCGCGTGCCCCCACCCAGGCTGCTAAGCTGCCCCTGCACCACAAGGGCCTCAGGATTGTAATTGTTCTGTGCAACTCCACCCCTTGACTATGGCCCCGACTGAACCAAAATCAACCAGCTTTACTCTCCCAGAAATATGCAACTGTGGCTGCAGAATCCCAGGTGATCTTCACTATTGTCTAGTCCACACTGTTGTTTGGATATAACCCTTCTAAAACACCCATGGTGCTGATGGTGTTCAAAGACAGGGCTTTAAGTAAACGTGAGGATGGGTGGGCTCCTCCTGTCATGAGTGAGATTCAGTGCTCTCACCAAAGGGCTTGATGGAGGGAGTCCATTCCTCTGCCAACTTTCTTCTCTCAAGTGAGGATGCAGTAAGACAGTTCTTGCTACACCCCAGATACATGGCCTTGATCTTGGACTTCCCAGCCTCCAGAACTGGGAGAAGTGAATTTCTATTCTTTATAAACTACCCAGTCTGTGCTGTTCTATTACAGCAGCCCAACTGGACCAAGACAGCCCAGGAGGACAGTGAACTCCTGAGCTAGCAGAGGGTGGAGGTCAGTGGGGGACATGGAGGCACAGGCTGTGTCTTTCGGAAGAATGACAAGAGGCAAAGTCACCAAAAAGAGCAGAATCTCAATCCAGTCATGTCCACAAAGATGAGACAGTAGCCTTCCATCTTGTGACAGCCTTGTTCCCGATAAACCTCAAGGGGTATCTCTTTCATATGTGTGCTTTGAGTCACCCCACATTCTTATTATAGTCCTCCTTCTTTCCCCCACTGGCTTTGCAGCTTTCCTAAACCCCACCTCTTCCCCTTACCATAGAGACTGAACGAGTGACTGCTGCTTTGGAAAACAGTCTGGCAGTCCCTCAGATTACATATGGTGTCACCAAATGACCTACTGATTCTGCACCAAGTTCTGAGAAAGTACAAGTCCCAGCTGCATTATCCACAAGCAAACAAAAGGACCTTAACCAGATTTCCATCAACTGAGGAACAGATGCACACAATGTGGGCTATCTGCACAATAGATGTTACTGATGAATTAAAAAGGAATGAAGTAATGACACATGGCACAACATGGATGAGCCTTGAAAACATGGTGAGAAGTGAAAGAAGCCAGGGTGACAGATAAAGCGATGAGAACAAGGAGGAAACATCCCGATCCTGACCCCATTTTCTCTGAGAATGACCTTGTAGACATTGCTGAAGGTCTTTGATGAGCTCCATGAATCTACAGTCTGCCTGTGTTAGGAAAATTCCTAGGAAGAGTCTGGCACACACTAGACTTTACATACAAACTGAGCAGACTCTGCTCAAGCCCTGTGATCCTGGAAAATAGCAATGCTCAAAAAAATCCCCCTCCCTTTGTGTTCTGGGAAATAGCTTTCTGCAAAGAATCCCCTTTCCTCATAGGCTTTAGATGGAATTCACATCTTGTTCACCTATGACAAGGCCAGACCCCGAACTCCAAATTCCTCCTCTGCTTCATAAATGCTTCACTGAAAGGCTTGTTCCCACTGGCCAAATGTGTCACAACCTCTGCTAACCCAATTTTGGTAAAGTTTCTCTCCTTCCCCAGGTTCAGGCCCACCCTCAGTCTGAGCCCAGCCCCCGCGTCTGATCCTGCTGCTCCTAATCATCTCATGTCCCAACATCTAGTTCTTCTAGCTTTGTTTACTTTTTCCCATTAGAGAAAAATTCTTTTGCCTAATCCTCGAGATACTTCCAAGTCACATGGTCAGAGCATTCCTCTGTCCTATAGTCCCCCTGCAGCCCATGTGCCCCGGCAATAATTCTTTAGAGTAAAGTCTCTCCTAGCCAAGATGGTTTGTTTAGACTTGGCAGTGAGTTCATAAAGCCAAATTCACAAGAGGCCATCTGCTTATGCTCTGCTGTGATGCAGCACAGCACGAAGGACTGGGGTGAGCTGCACCCCACCATTTCTTCCTATCCGATCCTATCACTTTGCCTGTCGGCAGAGGGGCTTACTAATGAAACCTATGTCAAGTAATATTTGTAATGTGCTCAAAAGTGCCTATTCTGAGTGATTATTCTAATAAGTCTTTTTTTAAAAAAAGCAACTATCCTCTCTGATTTTCAGGCCTTTTCATGCACACTATTGCTAGATGGAATTTATCTCTTGTGACCATTTGCTGACATCTTGGTGAAGAATCAGACTGCCTGGCTGTCTCGTAGGACCTTTCCAGAAAGTAGGTATAACTGTGCAGAGCCGATTACTCCACTCTGGCTCCATCCTGACATCCACTCCTGCATACAGTGCTGGAGATCAGGCAGTCCTGACCAGGGAGTCTGAGAAGACTGTGAGCCTGTGTAAAGGTCAGGGCGCCTTGGGAAAGCATGCAACTGGGAGCTACTTCTGGATGAGATAAGATAACCGTGTGATGTGTACACAGAGGGCAGCAGTTTTTCATAAGACTTATTCAGTGGAGGTTGGAAAAAACAATCACTCCTAAACTGGACTGCTTGCCTCCCAGGTGCCAGCCAGCCTCACACAGACTCATGCTGGAATCGTCCCAGCCACCATAGGGGTGAGAAATCTCATCACGGCAGAGGCAGTCAGGAAGCAGGCAAGGGTTGGGGTGTAAACATCTAGGATATAAGATAATTCAGATCCTTCAGAGAACAGGGCCAAGCATGTTGTCGGCACTAATAAAAGCATGTGCGAAATAAATGGACATTTAATCAAAGGGCTCTGGAGTGTGAGTGCCTTAAGAATAGGTCCCTTTGTCATCCGGGCTGAATGTACCGACTCAGAAGTGTTCAACAAATCTGCACACATTTGTGGAGTCTGGTGCCTATCCCAGTAGAGAGCAGGGAGGAAATGCCAAGGTCAGTTTACGTCATGCCCCTCCAGATCATTCTATTTCTAGTGGCCTGGAATGAGTCCTAGAATCACATTTGTGCAAGACTGGAGCCATAAAGTGAAGCCAATGAATTTGAAATAATACTTAATGTAAAACATGTTGATAAAGTCCCAGTTACTGTGCAACACAGAAGCAATATGAATCACCTTGAATTTTAAGAATCGTGTTTCAAAGTTTATTTATGCTAAATGACATGGGGGCACTGACTAACCCGTGAACAGAAACATCCCCCATCACTGGTTGGGTCAGTCTTTGGGCAGGCTGTAATGTAAAGTTGGGAGTTCTTCAGGTCATATTTATTGCATGAAATGCACCCACCCTACAGATACAGGGCCTGGGGAAGGGGTGCATGTACCCTTAGACATGAGCAGGGTCCCTGGGGACCTGCTTCTAGAGAGAAGGAAGAAGGGAGGAAAGTTTGAGAACTTGTGGATGATTATTATTCATTAAATCATAGAAGCAGTAAAATCTCATGTTCAAAAATGAGATCAGTGAAAGAAAGCATTGCACATAACCTCACCAATCTAACTTTCATAATTCATGTTTTCTTTCTTCTGGTCCTTTTTTTCTTTGACATGTAGTTTTTCAACATGTTTTGGCAACTACCTTTAAAATTAATATTATGTAAACCAGTTATACATATTTCTATATTATCTTCCGAACCATAGTTTTCATTACTAGATTAAATTCTCCCTATTAAAATGTGGCCTGGGAGAAATGGTCAGAAGCCACATTCTGGAGCCAGAATCCTGGGTTCAAATCCCACCTCTACCACTTATCAGCTGTGTGACCTTGGCCAGTCACTTCACTTCTCTATATTTCAGTCTCCTCATCTATAAAATGGAGTGCTAGGACATACCTCAAAAGTTCCAGAAGGATTAAATAATTTGATATATTAAAGTAATTAAAACAGGACCCAGCACATAGCAATTATTTACCTTATTGTGTTTATTAACTAAATACAGTGGTGGTTTTATAAAAAAATATTTTCCTTTCATTGGCTACTTCTAGTTTCCCGATCATCATAGCAACATTGATGAATTAGTAGGGCATGGTTGCTTTCAATCAGACCCATCACCCCCACCCCAAAGTTTCCCAGAGGCCCTCCTTGCCAGTCATATCTTCAGTCACCAGCAGCACAAAGTGAAGCCAGTCAGAGCACAGGCAGCTCCGGAGAGCCAGGGCCCCTCCTCATAGCATATCTCTGTGTCTAGCGGTGGATAGACAGACAGAAATGGAAACCTTTTCTGTTTCGGTAAGACGCCTGGATATGTGACCTGGCTATGTGTTTCATTTGGCCCCCATAATGTACAAAGTGTGGCTGAAATATATGGTGAATGTTTATATTTTAAGAAAATTATTAGAGAAGGATACAATGTCACTAACCCCCCTAATATAACCCACCTTGGTGCCAAACAGGTGCACTACTGCTCTCGCCACTTGCTGAAGCAAATCTGAAAATCTTCTGTGAGTGTCTTTATCTGTGCTGTCCTGGCTGCCTCCATGTCTTGAATCAGTTCAAGATACTTACCTTTCACAGTCGTTTTGACTTTGGGTAAGAGACAGAAGTCACACGGTGCCAGATCTGGCGAATAAAATGGATGGGGCCACAACGGAATGTTTTCAGAACCTATAGTTCTGTTGGGTGGCACTTGGTGGTGTCAGTCCTCATAGTCTTTACTATACTTTGTAAAGAAACAAAGCAAAGCGCATGCTTGTAATCCCAGTACTCAGGAGGCTGAGGCAGGAGGATCACTGAGAGTTCCAGGCCAGCCTGGGCTACAAAGTGAGTTCAAGGCCAGCCTGAACTACAGAGCGAGACTCTGTCTCAAAGAAAAAAGAAGAAGAAAAAAGACACTCACAAAAGAGGACGTCCAGAGCTGTTTCACAAAGTGGCAGGAGCAACAGGTGCTCTGGTTTGCATCTGGATGCCCCCCAAAGCCTCATGCAGTCTTGGGGGCGGGTTCTAGAGCTTGTGACTGACTCACGGCCCGGTTCTGGGACTCTGGGTGTGAGCGCTACCCCCGCCTGGGGTGGTTAGGTGGCACGCAGTATAAGGGAGGGAAAGAGCTTCGCTCTCTCGATGCTCCTGTTTTGCTCTTGCTGCTTGTGCTGTCTCCCCTGCTCCTCTGCTGTGACACCCTTTCTTGAGCCGGCTGATTATGGACTGAAACCTCGACAAACTGTGAGCCAAATAAACCTTTCCTTCCTTAATTTTGGGTACCAGGTATTTTGTCTCAGCAATGAGAGAAAAGTAACCAAGATAATGGGGTAAGTGTATTTAAAGGCAGGGAGAGTAATTAGAGAGGGATTAATGGCAATATATCTTTTACTATAATTTTTTAAATTTAAACTTCACATATATTTAGATCACACCTTGTATTTTGAAACAATTCAAGCCAAGCCTATGAATCAAGAGATTTTGCCTGAAAATGCAGATCAATGGCTTCTCTGGATGAACCAAG